>NW_010589945.1:376807-421415 GCF_000705375.1 Tinamus guttatus
ACAACAATCAGTTATAAGGTGAAGGTAAAGAAAAAAGTGCGAACATTTGGAAATACATATTCTGCTGGAGGAACAAATTATCATAAGAAGAGTGTGAAAGTTGTTGTGTTTCCCCAGTGCAGCATTTTCCATTAAAATAGATATTAATTTCTGCTAATTTAAGCAAGATAGTCAGACCTGTGGCCAAAGAACTACTGAAGAATAACTCACCACTTGCTAATTTAGTGACCATTGCCTTGACTGTCACCTTGGTGATTGCTTCCTGTTTCTCACCAATAATTTTCCAAGATCATACATACACCTACATCCATGCAGTGCATGTTATATAATTAGTAGCCGTACACATTTATCAATAACTATTTTTTACTAAGCGAACAGTGAACAGAAATACTGCATTTTGCTCTTTATGATGCTAGGATCATCATCCCTGTATTAGCTGACAACAGACATGAAGAACGTCTGCACTTTTCACACTCAGATAGTCATTCTACATTTGACCTGCAAGTGGACTACTGCTGGGCAGAGAACTCCACTATTCACCACTGGGAAATCAGAGATATGTCTCAGATTATCATAACGTGGTAGAAACAGCCGCCTACTTGTCTTAATTGATCCGCGCCTTATGGTCTGAGCTTTCAGTTTAATGAGCTCTATCCAGCTGTTGCATCTGTCTGCAAAGGAACTGTAATCAACTGACGTTGCTGAAAACACAGACAGAAAAACAAAAGAAAAAACAAAGAAAAAAATATGGATGATGTCTCTTGCTCATCTCAATGCTCCGTCTGAGGAAGCAATTAGCTGTGCCTGAGAGAGAATGAACATCCCTTTCCAGGTCTGTCGAAAGGAAAAGTTACAGAATAGGTGTGGGCGCTCGTCCACAGCAGTGTACCGATTTCTGGAGGGGGCACCTCTGTGAACCAACTGCCTGACTGGGGCTTCGGCACTGAAAAAACACGCAAATATAGTCATTAATGCCTTAGGCTAGGCTTGTTTTTTTTCTTTTTAGTCTGATGTTAGGTAGTAAATTCTAGTTTCTATATGTTTGTTTATGCCTTGTTTAACTTTATTTTGCCCTGTTTTTTTTTTTTTCCATAAAGAGCTGCAGACCATGAATTATACATTCTTATCAATAACTAACCTGGCACACCAAAAAGGTCTCGGGGACTAGGATAAGGGTCACAAGCTGAAACACCACCTTGTTTTTAAATGGGAAAGTATTTCCCTTAAAAAATGCCATTGTCTTTCCCCCAACCTCTCCCATCCCTGACCCCCCCAAATTATCATGACAATGAAAACTAGTTGCTTCTGCTATGACTTTATTTACAGGGGTGTTTGTATATCTTTAAAATAAGGGTTTGAAAACACCATCCTGAAGAAACAAAAGGAGCACATGCTATCTTCAAATTAAGATGACTGATATTAATATCAAAAAAGTTCTCTCTCAAAAACTTATTTTCTGGCAGATAAAGTTATAACTGACAGAGACAGTTATTATTAAACAAACCTGAATTTTGCAATTAAAAAAAAAATCAAAATATCATTATATCAATAAGCCACATCAGAGCATGCATTCTCAGTTAACTAGTAAACACTTCCTGGATTAAGACATATCCAAAAAGAGTATACCAATATCTCAAGAATGCTCATTCTGTTCTGGCATATGGCTAAATTAGGTGAACTCACCTCTCTGTGTAGCAGGAATACCTGTGTGGGAACTTGCTCCCTCCAGGACCTCTATTAAGACAAAAGGAATTTCACTCAGGTACTGTACAAGCACAATTCATTGCAGAGTTTGGTAGGATGTGGCAACAATTTTCTTCTTACAAATTTAAAGAGTAAAATAACAGAAAAAAATCCAGATCAGAAGAAAATAAGCACCTTTGCTCACATAACTCCCCCTCATAGTGAAATATTAAATTCGTTCCTTCTCAGGCGTCTTCACAGAGCTTGGTTTTCAGCTGCAACATCACTACCCGTTTGCTCGAGCCTGAACACATGAGAACACCCCCACCTTACTGCAAGGCCTCTAGAACAGCTACCAGTTGAGGGAAGTGCTAACAATGGTTCCCTGCTTGGGATGTCCCCTGGCCTTTGAAAGTTCTAAAGCCGCTTGCAAACATGAAACTGCAGTAATTTATTGAGAGAGAGAAAACAAAAAAAAGAAAAAAACTCGCAACAAAAACTTTGGCTTAATTTGTAGATACTGGTACTTAAAAAATAGGATCATGCCATCCAGGCTTACAATTGCAATTATAGCTTTTAGCAATGAGAATCACTTGAAAATACACAAAGAAGGGTAAAATGAGGATATTTCACCAAATAAAAAGTTTGGGTGTGAATCCTTGTTTTTCATTTCATCACTCTTGACAGCTGCTATCCTAACATGGAATTCTGACAATATACGTGGATCTCAGAGCAGTCTCTTTATAAAATCATGGAATCTACTAATTAAAATGAGTAAGTGACTTGACTTGCTGCTATAACATCAATTTGCAGCCTCCCTGAACTCCTTTCTCTGCTGAGAGACCTTTACCCGCAGAATACTTCCTTTCACAAATGATTCATGTCTTTACAGAAACACCTAAGTTTTCTAACCAAAAACTACCATGGAAAGTACCATGGAAAATATACTCTCTGAAGAAGTTTCAATCACTAGCAATCTTTCAAACACTAAATATTTTTGGAGAATTATTATACTGCTTCAAAACTCCACTGGCCAATTATACGATTTTGAGGGGCTTCTGGCTGGTCATTTGAAGGTCATTGAAGGTCATTTCCAGCCATGGTGGTTCTATGATTTTGTGTGAAACTGACCCTTAAAACATGCCCAATGTTGGCTTAACTATAAACAGAAAAAAAGTGTCAAGAAGGAAAAACTTCACTCTTGACTCCAGTTGTCTATTTTGGTGGGTATTTCCAGGCTTCCTGATAACTCTAATTTCTTCCAACACATTTCCCATGGACTCATGCCGTTGAGTGACACTAGTTCAATCCTTAAGCATATTTGAGTGATCTGCAACATCCCAACACCTTTCCTATAGGATGCCTACCGACGACAGTCACTGTGTTTCACTAGATGGCTCAGTCATGCTGTATTCCATATCCATCTTGTCAATTAATTCAGCAGGATCTTATTCACTCCTTGTTTTCTTTTCCTCCCACCCCTCTGGCTTTCTTATACATACTTCTTAAACTCTAGGATCAAAGCTGTTTTTAATGGTTTACCTATTACAATATGTGATTTTATTGTGCTTGCATGTGGTTGCATGCATATTTTAGTCAATCCTGTGTGTAATTTGAGATTAGCAGCAGAGCAAGAAAGGGATTTTATGGCAAGTATGCTTACCCTAATACCAAATATTGTCACTAGATGTGAGCAAGACTCCTTAAAAGGAGGCTCATGCTTCAGACTCCTAACACACGAGCTCAGCTCACGTAATAACCTGCATAGTCTATAAAACTCTTGCACTTCTCTACACCAGCATGCGGGTGTAACGCCCTTCGACAGCATGTTGAACAAGATAAGCAAGTGCTTAACAATGAAACTGGATATGTGAGGCACTGCCAAAATGCAAAAATGGGAGCAGAAAAACAAAGCAAAGAATTCAATTAAAAAAAAAAAAACTTTTAACTTTTCCTTAGTATGGGATTTTTAAATGAGATAAATTGAAAACACTAAGTGAACATTAACCTTTCACATTTTTACTTCAACGATGGTAGCGGCAGCTTCTTAACTAAAGCTCATTACAGTACAAGGCCGTGTACATAAATATTTAAAAGATTATAATCTTACAGAAAAGTAAAATAAACGGATGAACAGATTAAAAAAGCTGCTAGGTAACTGTAACTACACTGATGCCTCAGTGTCTACTTGCCTGCTGAAATAATTATCTAGCTGAAGCTGATGCCTCAGTGTCTACTTGTAAAGAAATGCCTGCTGAAATAATTATCTAGCTGAAAGCCTCCAGTGATGTAGAATACAGCAAGAAATGAGAAGAAAACTGGGAAAGTCATACACATGAACAGAGTACCCTCTACTGGTCAGTACCTACTATACAAACAGCATAGTGAAAAGACATTGAAGGCTCTCTTAAGCTGCAGACAAGCAAGACTGACAATTTTCCCAACAGTCTCCTAAATTTCCTAAATTTTCTTGACAATGAGCTGGGCCTGTTCAACCTGAAGAAAAGAAGGCTGAGAGCGGACCTGATCAGTGTCTATAAGTACCTCCAGGGAGGGAGTGTAGAGGATGGGGCTAGCCTCTTTTCAGTGGTGGCCACCGACAGAACTAGAGGGAATGGCCACAAACTGAAGCACCAAAAGTTCCACAGGAACTTAAGGAAAAGATTCTTAACAGTGAGGGTGACAGAGCCCTGGAACAGGCTGCCCAGAGAGGTTGTGGAGTCTCCTTCTCTGGAGATCTTCAAAACCCTCTTGGACGCAGTCCTGTGCCACGTGCTCTAGGTGACCCTGTGTATGCAGGGGGGTTGAACTAGATGACCTCTAGAGGTCCCTGCCAACCTTAACCATTCTGTGATTCTATGATTCAATTCTAAATAATATAACCTATAAAGCACCTCATGTTTTGAAGATATTACATAAATGTATGGATTCACTTAATACAGACCTAAGACTAAACCAAACGGTAAAATAACACATCACCTTTGAAGGTGAGCTTATTGATGCTATTTCAGTGCTAAACTAAAAGTAGACACTAAAGTGTCTACTTTTTCAACCAGAACCAATAGACTTCAAGAAGATAACAATGCAGAAAGGCTGCTCTACAGGGGAATAGAGTTTGACATAATATTAATATACACGTTCTCTTTTTGCATACTAAATACCCATTCTTAATATTACAGCATAATTGTAGAGCACTGAATAACAGACTCCAGGACTTCAAAACTAAATATTCCCTGCCTCAGTAAAAGGCAAAGTATAAGCTTTGCAAAATCGTTACTGCAAAAAGCTTTCTTCTTTTATCTTGGTCAAAGTTTACAGATCTTCTCAAAAATGGAAAGGTTAATATTATGATAGTGTAACCAATTAAATATAAAGTACACGCAGATACCTGAAATAAATAATTGCAACACAATAAGTATAAACAATAATTACTAAAACAATTGCTGAAATTAAATTGACCTCTGAAAATACAGGTAAATATTGTGGAAACTTCCCTTTAATATCAGCAAAAGAGGTAGCTCCTTAATAAACCAGCAAAGAAAATTTTCAATATTGTAAACTTACTAAATGTCCTTTATCACCAGTCATTTTGTCAGGCAAAAGAAAGCAAGGATGGCAGATTACAATAAATGACCATCTGATTTTTAATATGATCATACAAGATTTATGATAAATATTCTTGAAATGCAGCTATACTTCAGGTAAGATAAAGCAAATGTTTAGCAGCTAAAGGCACTGTATGATCCAAGCTATTTATCAAATTAAGTTTAAGCTCATTTCAGTTCAGAAAGCCTGCATTGAATTTTGCTCAGATGAACATTTAATGTTTGCCACGAAGTATTCCTCACTGTGAGAACTGTGACATGAATTATTTGAGGCTGGCTGTACATGGAGCTTATTTACACAGGCTATTTACACACACACAAAGCAGTATGAGGCAAGTGTAATTATAAAATAATTAATAATTCCGTAACACATCAAATGCCGCCCACCCAACACCATTTTTGTTACTTTCAATACACTAAATGTAACAAAAGATAAAGAACTACAGAGAAATTTCAAGAGAAGGTAAAGAGACAGAGCTACTTAACTCCTGAAAATTTTGATTTAAGGACAGATCATTTCCATCTCGCTAAAGGTTGCACATAACACTAGAGCCTATGAAAGTACAGATATTTTAAAGTTACTGTAATGATGAAAGAGCAGCACTCAAAATCAGTGAAAATCAGCGTCCTTTTGTTTAACCAACCTTTAGCTGGTGAGAATGGCTGGGAAGCAAGGGGATCAGAGCAAAGTTCCAAAGGGAACTGTAGCTGTTCTTCATTGTCTGTAGATACTTCAAGCAAGAAAACATACCACACACACAGTTAACTCCCAAAAGGAGATCTGCCAATAACAACAAGCACTACAGTTTTAATTTAGTCAGGTCTGATTGGAACACATTTATTCAGCATAAGCATATAGTGGTGTATTTCTGTATGAACAACTAGATGTCTTAACAACAAAATCATCTGCAAAATCAGTTGAACAGACCTGTGTTCCACTTAATCTTGCGAAAAAAAATATCAAGCCAATTCACATAGTTTACATTTGACTCTCTCCAGTCAGACCCGAGTTCACTTGTGATAAATAGAATGTTACTTTCTACTGTATCTCACATGAGAGAAAACTATTTCTTGTTCCTATTGAACAGGGTAAAATATAAAGAGTATTTTAGCAGCATATCACTCTGAGCTTTCCTGTTTAATTCCATTCTTCAGAAGGGACTAATTCTCCAAACTCTGTTTGTCCAAACTCCTTTCAGATGTGCTGATTACATACATACTTTTTTTGCTAGCAGGATAACGCACACAGATGGCAGTATTCTATTCCCTCCACAATGCTATATGCTTCACTGAGCTCCAAAAATACAACTGACCTACTTATGATTTTGGGAACTCTTTTTTTTTATGTATTATTATTATTATTATAAATAACTTATTTTCCATCTTCCCAAAGTAAAGACTGAAAGTGCTACTTAAAATGACTAGTCTAATGACTACATCATGTGTTTCAAAATGAAGTGAAAATGCAGTCATCTCTTATGCTATTACTGTTGACAGAAAATTATTCAAGGAAAGATATGGAAGAAGGAAACACCAAGTGCCTCTTTCATATTACTCTAAGTTGTTAAAATACAAGTGCGTACAGGTTTGAGTGATCCTGCTGCAAAACACACACATGAACGCTAAAAGCTTCATTTAACTCTGCTTTAAGTCTATGATTCTACAAAGCTTCCCTCTGAAAATGTCTGCTTTTAACCAAAAGTAAAATGTAGAACCATTAGAAATATAATTTTTATATATGTGTGAATTATATAAATACAGTTTACACACACACAAACACTATCTTTTATCTCTACATGCCTCACTACATTTACCTCTTTGCTGAGCTTTTTCTGTAGGGGCTTTATTAGCTTGTAATGCTTGATTTTTGTCAAACGTTATTGCAACAGCTGTGACTGCGATCTGTAAATAGAAATATGACCTATTAGTTCAAATAAAATTCTTCTTGTGCAATCTCCAAAAACATTTCTGCACGAAACAAGTTTTTCTACAGAAAACCAAAGAAAAATAATCCAAGTTAGAAATATTAAAACCTTTCATAGCAGAGCATTATACCTAATACAAAGGTCTGCTCTTAAAACATACACCGGACTGTTTGTCCCAAGCTTATCATTTTGGTCAACAATTCTTATTTTCTTTGGTGTAATGACCAGAAAAAAAGAAGTTATTTCTCACTACATCAGTAAAATATATAAAGATTTCTTTTAACTGATCATAAAAATTATGTTGAACTGTACAGAAAACATTTTACTAAAAATTAAGAAAGTATCCTGAATCCTTTTGAAACAGAACAATTCAGATAGTTATGCTGGTATCACTCTTAGAATCTAATTTGCCATATTATGGCATATCCATTATATTCTAATATATTGCACATAAGCTTTTGCTCTTCAGAATTCACCAGATATATTAGTAATGGAATCCTACCCTAATTTACTCACAACAGCAAATGGCAAATAAAAGCCAAGCTAGCATATCTGAAAGACAGAATTACCTGAACTAATTCATCCTCTGGAAGAGCAACTGTAAAATTTACATGACAAAGGCAGCAGGGAACCATGGATCGTAGTTTAAAATATAAGCTCTGTTGAAAAGAAGATATTATTTGTATTACTCCGAAAAAAATGCATTGGTTATTTCAAAGAAATTAAAGAGCAGATTTCTTTTCATAGCATAAAGCATTTAAGTATACCTAATATCTCTTGAAGAAGGCCTTTGATGCCTAAAACTCATAGTAGAATGTAAAGACTACTGTGCAGAGTAGATTATTGCTGTTTCTAGAACACACTGCCAGTCAAAGGATTCATTCCGATTCAAAAGCTTTGGAGATTCACAGTGTATTAATCTATCTACCTTTAGAGCAATTTATAGTCATAGCTCAAAATAAAGTCTAATTCTGAAAAAAAAAATCCATTTTAACTAAATCCATTTTAATGATTTAAAATGTGTGAAATAAGCCTCTTACCTTCAAAAGATTCTCACAGAGATCATTAAAGTTCTTATTAAGTGTTTGATTTGTCAGGTTTATGTTGCTTAATCTGGATACTCTTACTGCTGTGAACATCTGAATGAAAACAAACACACTGATTTTTCCCCCCCGCAAGATATTTCTATAGTTACATGAAAAAAAAAAAAAGTTCATAATGAAGATAAATTAATCATAACACAGGTAAAAAAAAACAAGAAAGACGGAAAGGAAAAAAAAGTGCATTAACAGTCAGATACAACGGTGATCACTCACGAGATTTTACAAATAAAAGGAAATAACCAAAGAACTTTTGTGAATTTGTATATCTGAATATATGAAAAAGGTGATTAAGGAAATATAAAATACTGTATTTCATTTTATTTGTCTCTCAAAGGAGTCATTGTACCCTGCTGTATCTACAGCTAATCTTCAAGAGCAGTACCAAATGTCATGAACAGTAAGGTAGCCATAGTAGAGTGTCATGTATCAATCCACAAGCATGTGGTGCTGATGCCAGCTGTACGTGTGCTCAGCACATACAACCCTTCTAGCTGTTTTGACTCTCTGTGACCCTGAATGATGATGGTCACCATTTCATACTAAATAACTGATTCAATAATCTGCTTAAGAGGCTCTAAAATCCAGTTAAGATCTTAAAAATGCTTGATAATTTAAAATTCATATTGTAATTATTTTATAATTTTCATGATTTTGCAAAAAAAAATCTATTTTACATAAAAGCATTTAAAAATCACAAAGAAAAAGTCCATCAATTTTTAACTGAGGTAATATCAGAATATTTAATACTATATGATAATATAGAATCCTTTCTTAATTTAGCTTTCCAATCAAGTATCTCTAGTATCTATTGAAATTGGTGCAGAATTGGTTCAACAGAATTGGAGGGGGGGGAGAAACGACATTTTTTATAAATAATCTTACTTGAATTTCAGGAGTCCAGTTATTTATACCAGGCATAATTTCTGTGTTGCAACTGTAAAAACCTGTAAAACACATTCACATTGAATACTGAAATATCAAAAAACTTTATTTAAAAGTGTATGTAACCTTCCCTGGAAGTTTTGCAAATATTTTGCAAAACACATGTTCAGAAAAACAAAATGAAATAGACCAACAATCTAAAAATTATAGCAACCGAAGAATACAATATAAGACACAAAATGAAAAATGGCTAGGAAACATGCAAATCAATAAAAAAAATACTGTAGTTTTCTATAGAATATTTGTTGTGATTATTTCTTTGACTGACAAAAAGCAAGACCAGAAGTATCATCAGACTGAGGCATATGAGGTATCTGATCAAGATGCACTAGACATTCTTGTACGAAGGGCAAACACCAACAGCTCACTACACTGAACTCTGGCAACTTGCAAAAGCATGCATCTGAATAAATCTTCTTTCACATCATCAAGAGGAGGTATCTTGTTACGTGACACTTGAACAAAGGCTTTGTACAACTCTATCTGCTCAGCACGTTGCAAACTGCAGAAAAGTTTAGAGGCTACCATAAAAATCAGCACACACCCCAAGTTTTTAATTATACCTGAAGGTGGTGGAGCATCGGTCAGCAGAGAATGTACATCTTCCATTGCGTCTGTATCATCAATCTGGAAAATGTAGTAATTGATAAAAATCATACAAGTGAAGTCTATCTGCCCTTGTATGTTTTGTAAATATTTTTGTGTGTATCACTGGGTTCATTGTTTTGCAAGAGATCCAAATTTACCCCTACTTTCAATCATTTTTCCGTCAAGTTTTTTTTGAAACCCTTCATATTTTAGTATCAGCATTAGAAAGCTGTCTCTAAGGTATCATCTTTTTCCTCCTCTTAAAAAAAAAAAAAAAAAATCAATCTGTTTAAAAGTATGGAGAATTTAGGCCATATAATTGCCTTTCCAGCATTTCATAGCATTTTCTCAGCACATTAATCTCAGCCCTTTTTCTTACATATTTTCAATGAATAATGATTTATTCTTGAGAGGTCAGAGTCAGAAGCTCCATTAGAGCTCCAGGAATATTGCTTCTCTGTACTCGGTTTCAGAGACAGTAGCAGTAAGTGGTTATACTAGTCGACCACTTCTATAGATGGAAAATTATTTTCTTCTACAAGTGAACACTGGATTACCAGAACACAAGGACATCCTTGTGTAGGATATCCTACAACAGACACATTCACATAATGCAAATTAGTTATCCCTACCTTCAAATATATATGCCACGGAAAATAAATAGCATATAGGGAAGAATTCCCCCAAAATGTTAAAAAACAAAACAACCCATCCACCAAAAACCCAGCAACAACCTCTGCTTCTTCTATATAATTAAGCTCTTAATTAGCTGATCTTTGCCTAGAATGTATTAATCTTCTTTCCAAGGCAATCTGACTTACACTACTCTTTTTCAAAATTATTATTTTTATTGTTATTGCTACCTCTCTCCTATTTGCAAGACTTTGAAAGCAATATGAAGCTAGGCCCCCAACTCAAGCTTTTTTCAAAATTTGTACAGAGCGTCTTCACAGTCTTTGCATTTTTTATTTCTTGGAAACACACTATTTTTTGACAGAGGCATTCAAAACATCTTTTGATGGACTCATCCATTTCAATGCTCCCTGTCAGACAGTATCTTTCGTCATGTTTATTTTGATTATAAAATGTCACTCCCACTCGTCTACACAGCTGACTTTAAGACCAATGCTACTTACACAGTACATTATACCACACAATAACTACTTAATTAAAACAGCTCTCATTACTTTTAAATTTAAGAGTTAGCTACTATCAAAGTTTATCTTATGGAAAAACAGAAGCAATGCAAAACGTAATTTTTAACAATTTCTACTGATACCATATGGAAATACATATATAATTTAGAAACTGGTTTTGAATACAAGAAAGAAATCCTTTCTGTGCTTTTTACAAACATTTCAGAAAAGAGAAGTATGAACATTAATACTAAGAACATTCATCACCTCCAAGACAAAAGCATCCTTTTTCCCATGTGAAAGGTCTAGCTCAGTAACTTCATCGGAGCTTTCTGACTGAGATCTTAACAGCCTGGAACGTTGTCTGGGTTCTGGAATGGGAGACCCAATGATCTCTTCAGGTAGCTCCTAAAACCAGTATCATAATGAAATTAACAATTGTTCTATACAGTTCATAAACCATTTGAACAGTAAGCAGTTCACTTATAGTCCTAAGAGTCAAACCATTCTGAAAAAAAGAAAGTTGTAGAAAAACACATGTAGGTAATTTTGGACAATATCCAAACACAGAGAATCATTTCCATGGATGAAGAGACCTGAGAATTCCAGATATGTTCATGAAAAGTGAAAAGTTCATCTGTCTTTATTAAAAGAAAATATGTTCTGAATGACACAATCATTCAAAAGCATATGCATACACACAGTGCATGGGTTTATTTTCAAGCATATAAAAACTTTACTTACAGGGGGATTGATCTCATAAAGCTCCTTATTTTTTGCTATTGTATCATTTATCTTTTTCTGCATATGAGATATGTGCTGTTCATAGCTGCCATCATTTGGAGTTTTTCCAGCAATCTGAATACCACCAGGTGTTGGCAAAGCTGCTAGATACACACCTGTTGCAGACTTAAAATAATTTAAGAAATTACACTTCAGCAACTTCATATCTCTTAGTTTAGCATGTATTCCTACTATTTTCATATAGCCTCAGTATTGCTTAAGCGTATATCTTTACAGCCTGATATATTCCACAATAAATGAACCCTCCTTTACTAACAGTGCAAGCCACTACCCTTTTAAAACAAACTTTCTCCCCTTCTCATGGCTGTTTCTACAATGAGTCTTGCAGCTTACCCCAAAGTTCCAGCTACACATGAACTGAAACCTCTGCTGTCTTCTAAAACATTCTGAATTTAGCTTCAAATTCAGAATGAAATACATTGCTATAGGTCCAGTTTGCATAGTTAATGGCTCATCTGGGCCATTCTGCATAGTTAAGCAACAGTTTTACAGTTTCACAGATTTAAGATCTTAATGTCTCAGACATTAAGGATATCACTGAAGTTGTGACAGTCCAATATATATTTACAGAAAGCAGATCATAAGTTCAGACAAGAGGTAGCCACTTGGTATTACCCAAGCACCCTCTTACTGATGGAGAGAGCAACATACTTTACTATTCTAACCCCAACAACAAAATGAGGTGGTTAGAAAATATTCTTAATAAATATCTCCTACCTCCTCTTATAACTAGGACACTTTCAATGTATCATTTATTTCTGCACTGCCACCAAAGAAGTGACACAAGTCTTTCTCTTTTTGGCAACTAATCACAAGATTTATTGATATTTTAATTGGCAAACATCTTATTTTTTATGGGAAGGAGATGAAACTTAAGAAAAGATCTCTGACAGGGCCTTTAAAGAATATAATCATTTTCTTACAGCGTATGCCAATATATTCTTTAAAGCTTTTTCCTCCCTCATGCCCTTTCTTGTCCTTGCCCTCTAACACAGTTTCAAGGGGATCCAGCCTGTTTTTTCTGATGCTGAAAGTCTCTTCTGCTTTGTCAACAGTTACTTATTACAATCATTTCCATCACTTCACTTACTCTTAAAATGACATGTTAATCTCTCTGTTACTCTGAATTCCACACTTGTCACCTGAAGAAAATAGCGTAAGAAAGCAAAAGGATCCCCAGATTAAAGCAACACTTACTGCCAAGCCCATTAGCATATTTTCACCCACAGTGATTTGTATCCTCAGCCCAAACAGAGCGTTCATTCCTCTGAGTTTAAGTTTATTCATCAGCTGGGTGTGCACTTCATATTCCATAAATGGCAAGAGGTTACTGATAGATGTTGCATTTGCTTCTGCTTGAGCTTTCTTCTTTAGACGGCATAACCTAACAACATGAAACAGAGCATGACATTAGCAAGATAAAAGGATGAAGACCACTGAAGACCGAAAATTATCACAAAATATTTTTATTTATTCTCACTGAATAATACAATACAAATGCTTGCTTTGTTTGTTTTTAGTATTTTAAAATCTTGTAAAAGCATGAAGTAAATTCTTCACAGGCAATCCCAAAGTAAGCCTCAATAAATATGATCTCATTTTCATTTTAATGAGGAAACTGTATTTAAATTGACAAAAAACATTTAACATTCTGCTTACTAAAAAAATATAGTCTTCATCAATATTGAAGAGCAGATCAAACCAGAATACAATAATTAGAAAATATTCTTTTTTCCCCACCCCACACCAAATAAAATCATGCTTCCTTCCTTAAAAGGCACTAAGGAGTGTTACCAGACAAACAACATGCATCATACAGCATTTACCTTAAAGGAGCCTAAGAACACCCCAAAAATTATGCAATATAAAGAAGTTATCTACAGATTCTAGATAGTCAAATACATAGTAGATGGTTAAATATATAAACATTGCTATCATACACAGCAACAATTGTACAATATGCAAAAATATTCCAACTAACTTTTATCAGAGAAGATAAGACAAGAAACCAGACCTCTTTGCAAAGTGTGTCAGGAGTCATCTCAAAGAACCTGCAAGATCAGCAGGTACTCTAAAGACAAACTGGGCGCTGCCCAGTGACACTAAAAGGCAATTTCTAAGGCGATGCTGGACTTCCTTCACTTTAATAGTAGTGAAAATACCACAGGACCACTAGAGAACTCATCCACCATAGCTCCAGTATTTCCCCTCTAGCAGAATTCAAGGAATTATAATCACAGGATTGCAAGAAAACTCAGGCTGGAAGGCACATCAGGAGGTTTCCAGTCCAAGGTCCTGGTGAGAGGAGGGTCATCTGACATCAGACCCAGCTGCTCAGTGGTTTATCCAGTTGAGTCTTTAAAACACCATGGTTGAGGACTGCAGGGCCTCTCAAGGCAAGCTGCCCAAAAGCCTGAATCTTCTCACGGGGAAAAAGTTTTTCCTTATATCCTGTCTGAACTTCTCCTGTTTCAGCTTATGCTCACTTTCCTCTCCTCCCACCATGTACAAGTGTGGAGATCCCTACTTTGTCTCTGCCATAGCCTCCTTGAAAGGAGGGGCAGGCTGTATTACATGCCCCTGAAGGCCTCCGTTCTTCAGCTAAGTCCAGCTCCAACAGCCCCTCCCTTCCAGAATAGGTTCTCCAAGCTACTGACAATATTGGTGGCCCTGTTGAACTTGCTCTAGTTCTCTGCGTCTTTCTTGGCCTTGAAGGGGGACAAGGCTGGACAGACAACATATGGATTGGTCTCCCTCAATTTAGCATCACCAACATGCTGGAGAGTCCATCACCTCAAAGTCACTGCTATGCCACAAGATACATCCCACTGCGATACTCCACTTGTCACAGGCATCCAGGTAGATTAAGAACTATTAATCACAACCCTCTAAGCCCAACCATCTAACTGTACCAGGTACTTGGCCAAAAATACAGACGAACGGCTAACAATTCCTTCTTTTTCACTGCATATCTTGGCTTGAATAAGACAAATACCTGGCTTGAATCAGACACCCCTTCCCAATAACGATTGCCTCTACAGGGAGATCAATTGTAGTGAAAAGGACATCGGGAACCTTTTGCTTCCTGCAGTTGTAACAGTATGTGAGGTGAGCAGGGAATGGCATGTTCAGTTCATCATATGGTATATGGCAAAATCCACAACCTGGTGGTGAAGTTTCTTCAATCCTAAAAATACATTATGGAGAGCACATTTAAAACATCTGTATTGTAATAACAAGGATCAATAGGCACACAAATGTTTAAACATCTACAGATACATTACACCTACACTCTATTTCATGACATCTATGTCACAGGTTATTATATCAATTCAAAAGAATAAAATAAGGCTGCACACTACTAGCTAAAGTGGTATACCTAAAAACCTGCATTATGCAGGGGACAAGAAACAAGTGCATAAAATGGCCAAAAACTTATGTAAGTCTAAAATCTTACTGTGCTGGCTTTCTATGCTCTACAATTATGACTTTCAAAAAGTAGTCCACAGTACACCAGTTTTGGAGAGAAATTGCTGTACCAAATACAAAGCAAACATCCTCTCACATAGACTGTAACTAAAAACCTACCAAATCTAATCAGGAGAATATAAACAACAAAACCACCCTACTGAGAAACAGTACAGTAGACATTAACAATATAAAAAGGAAGAACAGCAAGACTAAGCTGTGGTATTGGATGAAACTTGTTATTCATTTAGAACTAAGATGTCTCTTCCCCCCGAAAATATCCAGGAAAAACTGCTCTAAAAATCAGAATAAGGAAAGTTCAGGCTAACTGCATGCCGCGCATTTATTTTGCTCCAAAAGAGTCTTCTCGGTGAACTCTGAGGAGATATTTAAACAAATGACTTGGAAGCCTTTCGGAAGCATGTTTTGTCTGTGCTTAGTTCATTTGACTGTTTTGTCTTCCTTCAGCATTCATAATCTACACCAAGATTTTCAATAGCACTGAAACACATATTTTGATTGAAAAAAAAATGTCTTTCCATTATGAACATTACTCTTCTTTCTCTCCAGTTCCTTTTTTTTTTTGTAAACATTGTCCTTTCAAAGGAGAAATGGAGTTCAGAACCAAACATTTTTGTTCTGGCTACAGTTCTGAAGAGGCTATCTACAGGAAAAATAATGGCCACTTGCTAACATAGATAAAGCATATGAAATAATATTGTGTTAACAAGGTATTATGGAAAAGTAACAAAAATACAGTGTAGTAAGTACACCGTATACTTATGACTATCGTAGTCCCCTGAAATATATGATGATTATCATAAGGAACACACAGAAAATTATCTAACTATTGTTTTCCCAAAAAATATCCATTTGTCAAAATTCTTCCCTCAAATTTCACTTGCAAAAGCTGAAACAAAGGAAGGCAATGGGAAAGTTCATGTTTTTTTCTTTTTGTTTCATGATTTTGTTCATAACTTCAAATAAAATATATATCTTGGCTAAAAATACAGCAACATTTTTGTTTTACCAAGGTACATCACCTTCCATACAGCTATTAAATAGTATACAAAACAGTCCACATATTATAGCCACAGTAACATTTGGCTCATGTAATTTATCATATATCCATCTTTTGTTTCAATAGGTTCTATAAAGGTGAGAAAGATACCTGAAGAGTGGCAAAGGAGGAGGGGAAGAAAAAAAAATGGGAGTTATAATCTGTGGTTAGTAGTCAAATGTGTTACCTTATTCAGACTGTTAGAAATAAAAACAGATTATCTAATTTGGTGCAGAGTTCCATTACTTCTGTTGTTGTTGTTGTTAGTGAAAAGCAGTAAAGTGGTTGGTCCCGCGTCCTGCACTGTAACACTGTAACCTACCCTAATAGAGAAGAACTATCTTGGCTCTGAGGAAAAAAATCAACCTCTCCCTTCTCTGACCCTATGGAAAAGAAGCCAGGCTGCCATGACAACCTTTGTTCCAAACAGCCTTCCACGGTGCCATCCTGAAGAAACCTAGGGTTCAGTACAGCTGCTGTGCCAGACGCGGACAAAATACAGACCTCTTCACTATAAGAGAAAAGAATTACAACAAAGTGAATTCCTTCTGCATAATGTTTCTTTTACTTAAAGCTATTAAATTAAAGGACTTGTTCAAAAGTCTCAATTTCGTGCATTTGTGCAATTTCATCCATTAAATCTCACAAAACTGTCCTCCCGAAGTATTTAAGCTATTGTCCAAGAAATAGATGCAGAATGACTAAACAGCTTTGCCCATGGTAATAAATAATATGCTATAATATCACACCATCTAGCCAGGTTTAAGAAAGACTTTCAATACTACAGCTGTTAATGCTAAGAAATCCAACCAACCAACAAAAGCAAAGAAACAGAAAAAAAAATTAAAGCAAGGCATAATCATTTACCAAAGTAAACTGGAAGTTGAATGCCTCGTCATCTTATAAACACTCACTCTCAAATTGAAGTTACAATACAACACTGACAAGGCTGTTTCTTGAAGGATAAAAAGCAGCAAAACAGTAAAATTTAAGTATAATAATTATAATGATGCATATAGCATGTAAAATAATTGACGTTATTCCTGATTTAGGAGAAATAAATTTCTCATACTGGCAAAGTGTGATCACAAAATACTTAGTATTTTTTAAATTGTTAAAATATGAGACAGATCTATAGTATTCAATATTTAAAACACTACGCTGAAAAAGTCACAAAGAAATAATTTCCTGCATTTTCTAGAATGACCTATTTGCCTTTTTTTTTTTAACTTGTCGTCTCTTTTTCCCAGACTCCTTTTCATAGATTACATCTGGCAGTTCAGTACTTATTGACTAGATCCTTAATCTTTAAGCATCAGTCTACAAGTATCAGTCTGATCTGAAAAATAAGCATGGGGACCCCAATACATGATCAATGATCGAATATAATCACACCAAATTTCTAAAGAAAAATAGAAGTATGAAATCTCCTAGTAACTGACTGCTACCTATATTCTTTACATTCTTTTACAATATTATAGATTTTTTTAATCAGAGCAAAAAAATTAATGGGAAGGACCAATAGATGTGAAGAACTGAACTCTTGTGTCTTTCAGATCGATCCTTTCTGGTTATCTTACAACTCTAACACAGAATTAAGAAATAGATTTTTTTCTGGAGCTGGAAAAACCCAACCTTCTTTGAGGCAGGGAGGAAGAGGAGTAATTACATCAACTGAATTATTTCTCCAAAACACCAAGCCTCTCACAAAGTTTAACATTAAGACACTAAAATACAGAACAACTTATTTTTGTTGTTGTTGTTGTTTTTTAGTCAAAGAGAACGGAGTGCCAGTACCATACTGGCACTTTGGCCTGACTGGAATGCATGGCTAGGAAACTTAGCTAGGAAACTTTGACACTCCATCCCAGTAGGAGGGCTGCAGGGCTGCAGTATAATACACTGAACAGTAGTGTAGTGTTGAAAGATAAAAGTAATTTCTAGAAAAAATTACAAGAGTGAAATTTACAACAAACCATGCTTGATCTACCAGGCAGTATATTATCCCTTTACAGACTATTAATATATTCCTAGTAAAGAACTTAAATTATAAGCTTTGAGCTTAAAAGACAAGTACTGGACTGCCAGTCACTAGCAGGTAATAGAAGTGCAACATTTTCATGAACAGTATTTAAGCAGATCAAGTTTAGAAAACCTTTTATAGATACACATTACTAAAAAAGCAAATACGTTCACCTGGGAAGTTGAAAATAGATAACGGCTAAAAGTTTTGATATTTATTAAAAGTAAGTAAATAAAAATGTGGCACCCTGATTAACTCTTCAAATACAATACTGGAATCTAAGCAAGCCTCTTTAACAAACAGGTAAATTACACAGTATCAAGATTTGTGTTGAAATGTTTAACCGCTTTTAATCCACTAAACATGAAATAAATTGCCTGTGGCATTTAGAAAATGAAAACATCATGATTTACCAAATGCTAGTTGATTCACTGTAGCCCACTACAGCATGACACCCTAATGCCTTGGCATGGGATTTTATTTCTTGTCTGATTTCTGCCCACCAAGCATCTCGTGTCTCTGGTTCATCTGAAAGACAAAGTATAAATCAGTTCACTATTCTATACTATGTCAATATAAAGTTTCATGCAATTAATCTGAAAGGATACTGTATTTGATGGGATTTTTCATATTTAAGTGCTTTGCTGTATCTTGTAACTTTTTGCTTCTTATCTACTGCACCTCAAGTATTGAGCAAACACCAAGCAGGCGATTTCACGGTCTTGCTTATTGTCAATGAAACAAATCACTGCATTCTTGTTGTTGTTGTCCATGTGACAGTTGATACCAGAAACACAGCAGATATCACTCCAAACTTGAAGATCCACTTGCAGACCATACTATCAGCTTTCCAACATCAGCAGCACATAATTCACAATAAAACATCACCCTTTGAAATATCAAAAAATAGCAGTAGTCGTAACAACGAAGCATATTTATATTAATAAAATAATCCAAACAGCTTTACTATTGACAGAAATTCTTGCTTAACCAGAATTTAAAGATGTTTGTTAAAGAAAGATTATGTCATTGTCAAACACAACTTTGTGATAAGTTGCAGTTTCTGTATTTCTGATGCACAGGAACCATGAGCATTTGAAAGTATTTCCACATTAACAGAATTAAGAAGTGCAAGATGTGTGGTTTGTATTTGTCGATGCTTTTTTTGCTTTAGTAACCTGCATAACTGCACTTTTTTTTTCCAAAAAGGATTCTTTTTGTAATTATCTTTATTTTTTTAAGTATACTGCAACTGGTGAAATATATGGATTTCCTGAATTAAAAATTTAAAAATACAATCAAGAGACCTACTACATAAATTCGTGCAAACCATTCATTTCAACTGAGTTAGTCACATGGAAATAAAATTTTTCTTACAAGCTTTCTATCTATGAAGTCAAGAGCTGTTAGAGCTTGTAAAGTTTCTTCTTTTGAAATGGTGCTTTTTTTTTTTTTAAACCAATAACTTAAAAACTATGTTAACTGTCAATACATAAAACTGTAGCAAACAGTAGGCACTCTGATGATATAAAGGGATCCAAGTGGGAAAGGTCTTACATAATTGTTCTGAAATCAACCAAATTTTGCCTGGATATGAACCGGTACTCATCTCGATCTCCTTGCAGTAACATAATTTGAAATATCAATCTTAAAAAATTAATTTATATATATTTATGGAAATATCTATAGTGTATATATACTATATACATGTATATTTTATATATACATAGATATAGATATGCATATCTTTCTCATACACTATGTCCTTTGAAAGAATGACCAACAAAAATGAGAAATGTAGCTATAAAAATGTTTTGAAACTTAGTGAGACACAAGAACTGTAGGGCAGGATGTATTCACTCCTGATTTTACCTAAGCTTTTGATTTGGAGATGAGTCTTGATCTTTCTGAAGAAACTAATCATCATCTTCTATTAATAAAATAACATAAATACATATTTAACACTTCAATTTAGGTATATTTAACACACACGTACTAATAGCACTGTATTGACCAACAACATCCTTCTCCTTGCTGAGGTCGCAGGAGGAGCCAGCCAGGGCACAGGCTGACATTTATCTAACCTTTGCTCTAAGAGACATACACTGAACAGAAGAAATTACAGCACAGCTCTTTGGGAAGTTATCCACATTCAAGACAAAAATATATACATTAAAACACAAAACAGACTAGGGATCCTTATGGACTGTATCAATAATGTTCCATTATATCCAAGCTAACCCTCAGCAATCCAGCTGCAATGCATTTCTGATAAAATCTCTAGGCACTACAATAGCTGTTTCTCAGAGTGAAAACACTGTGCAGACACGTCCTCTAGTTGCCAAAACTAACTGCTTTAAGAAAAAATACCCTAATCCTGACTCTCATGGTCGCATGATCTACCATCAATGTCTGGCTCTCCAGCTTTCAGAAGCTGAGGTGAGGCACAAGCAGCCCATTACACAGAAGGGTTCCCAAGCTCAGCTATGAGAGCCCCTTGGGGTGGGCACAGTCAAGGAAAGGGGGAGGCAAAAGGTCTTCTCTGTTGCTGGTGCTTCACAGTACCCAAACAGCAGCTGTCATCACTGCTGAGGCTGCTCAGTTAATGGCAGGTAAGCAAAGGAATTTTGGAAACCTGTTTTAAGGCAAAGGCTACAAACCTCTGACAAAAGGAGGAGCTGGAGGGAAGATTCAAGCCCACAGGCGCTTTCTGTACACCTATCTCTAACTATCATGGTGAGAGGGATATGGATCTCAGGAGGAATTCCTCCTTCCCAATCCAATTATACACAGTAAATTTGATCATCAGTGTTTTTGTGTCTCTACAATAGAAGAGTGCAAAACCTTAAAAGTAGTAGAAACAGTGCTTTAGCAATTCTTAGCAATTCTTGCTCAGCTAGACTGGACCACAGGCAGCTGCCTAAAACCCATTATGGACCAGCCCCACACATTTTCACATTCCACTGTGGGCGGAGGGGGCGGAACCTGCAAAGAAGTAACTGTAGTTTTACAGTCTTTTCTAGACAAAGTGCCTGATGCAAAGGAAAGTTAATTAGTTTCTGGCCATAATTTTAAGGGTAAGCATTTGGCATAAATTACTCCCACTAGTTATTAATGACCCTTTTACGACAAAAATGGCAAAAGAAATGTGAAGTCACAATCAAGGAGTCAGAAGTGATAAACAGGATGAAGGGACTGAAGATGAAGAAGGAAAGTGCTGTGGAATAAATGATAACATTACAAGCATAACATGAAACTGGAAAGGCACATGGCCACGAGTAGAAGCTGAAACAGGATGAAATACTAAAAGGAATGAAAATACTAAAAGGGAATGGACGTGGTGGAAATAGTAGTGACGGGTCCCAACCTCAATGCAAACACGTAACATCTCCCTACAAGAAATCTACAGAGTAAACCAAAGTTTGGGAGCAAGTCTCCTGGAGAGTTAACACAGTTTCCTCACCTAATCTATCTACAAAGTGCAGGATTATAAGGGAAGTGCATACTGTTGTGAGGTTGCTCAACACTATGTCTTGATCAGGCAACATTTAATCTTTCATTCTTTTTGATAGCCTGGTCAAAATCAGGATTAACAAGAATAAAACTGATCCATAATATTAGTTTTTGTTAAAGATAAAACAATTTACAGCCATTGTCTTCGGTGTAAACAGGATCAGGCTCAATATAGCTCGCAAAAATCCAACAACTTCTCATTGCACAAGTTCAAAAGTCTCTATAAAAGACATGTCCTTGTAAAGGAGAGCGAGTCCTCTGCTTAAGACATAAAATTGAATATTTTTCTCTTGCAGAAAGAGGCCAACGTTTATAAAAGTTTATATTTAAATACTGTACATTCACACATTTACACACTTACCTTTGCATATTAAAATACAACATGATTGTCTACAATTAAAATCAAACACCATGACATTGCAATAATAAATTGATACAAAAGACTGAATGCAGTGCAATGTGTAGCATTCGTATTCTTCTGACAAATATTTTCACAAGCAGCCTTTTTTGACACATGAGCCACACAATTCCACATGGGGATGCCATTGTAGCATTTACAAGTTTAGTAAAGCTAGGGATTTACATAAACAATTAGAGGAGTTAGGGAAGCAGGATGGCATGTGTCCAGTACACCCCATGAGGGTGTCTGTTGTTGTTTTTGGCTAAGGCAAAAGCTTAAGAACTACAGGTTTGCAAAGCAGATTCAGCAGACAGTAGCCAGAAACGGTGGGTATTTTGGCGCATGCTTGGATCAGGTGACAGTACAGACTGAAAACTATGGCAGCTCACTGAAATGGTTACAGAAAGTAATGGCCCTGGATTCTAGGTGGAAGCAAAAAGGCAAGCATACATAGCACTCAATCACAAGCTTTTCTAGCAGGTCTACTGGGTAGTTTATAGCAGGGATTATCTAAATCTTTAAGCAAAAAAGTTTGCAAATATTACACTGCTATTAAGTGCCCTTTATTGGAAACCAAACACTATTACACCTACTTTTATTGTATTTCAAAATTGACATGGTATTTATAAACAAAGTGGAAGCAAAGCATACCATTTCTAAAGCTGAAGACTTAAAAAACAATGTTGTGAACAGTACAGTATTCAATAAAAATTGTGCCAACTCAAACCTCCTCCAACTGAAACTGTCCAAACTTGCTTTCATTGGAGAGCTTTAGAAGATGCAAACAGCCACCTCTGCTGCAAAGTATTTATCTTACAGTCCAAAAGTTCTTTTGGTCAGTTCCATACACCAACACTTCAGAACCTACCTCTTTCCTTCAAATTAAAGATCAATCAATACCAGGCTGCACTGTCACTGGGACAAAATTCTGCCCATAATTTACACCTAGAGATAACACTAGAGACTGAGCATTTTCTGATTCACAAAAGGCAACACCCTTCCACGGCTATTTGTTAGATGTTCCTTTGTCAAGGAACTTTCAAGACTTGATCAGAATCTGGCTAGTTCCCTAAAGATTTTTAAAACTTGAAGAAAAACTAGAAGGATGATTTCTTGATTATCTTGATTATCTCTTGATTGTACTTAAGAGCCACTGTGTCAAAACTGAATCTCCAGGTATCCAGAAACAGTTACTCTAGAAGAGAAATTGTATGATTCATTTTCTACCTATTTTAATAATGAAGTTTAATGAATATATATCACGCAACATTCTGAAATGAGAATAGACATACTATGGCGATTACCTTAATCAATAATGAGCAATTCTTTGTTCTGATGTCCCAAAAGATAGCAGTAACAACTTACTATTATCTAAAGTTGCTTCCAAACAGCAGAAAGATTTAAAAAGTGCCTTTTTTATTGTATATTTAAGTCATCTTTGTTATGTTTATAATCTCATAGACTTTCATGTTTAATTTGATCTTTTTATCTCATGAATAATGAAATTACATCTGTTTCGATTGCTGAGTATTTTAGAATGATGATAGGTACGTAAAAGCCCAGCCTTCTCGGCTGTTAAACCTGAGAACCTAAAACAAAACGTGGGCAGTGTTGATTAACCTTACATCAGACCAATAAAAATCTAAAACTTTCCAAAGGCAATCAAAGCCACTGCAGATTTTTAA
Organism: Tinamus guttatus; assembly: GCF_000705375.1. The sequence continues at coordinate 400,743 of NW_010589945.1, forward strand.
AAGTGACTCCCTATCTTCATTCTCAAAACTAAAACACGTGAAAATGGTAACTTTGCTTACGATGATAGGGAAACTGAAGGAAGTAGTTTTAACTTGATAAATCCAAATGATCTAACATGTCCTAAAATACTAAAAAAGCATTGCAAACATAACAGCAAAGAGGAATGCTCATTCCCACAAACCTTAAACTACAGATAAAACATCCAGTCTAGAGAAGGTATTTTGTCACTGCTCTTCTGTCACATAAGATGAGGTCAGAAAACATCTCATTTTTCCAACCCTGACTGCCGAACAAGCTAAGCAGTAAGAAAGATTTTTTATACTAAAAACCAAGTTCTTTAGTGAATGAAGAAACAGCATTAAGAACATCTAGGATTAAAAACGTATGCAGCCTTCATGCTTTTTCAAGATGAGTTACTTCAGTTGACTGATTCAACACAAAACCATTCATTTGCAGGGGCCATTTTTTTATTGAGTCAGCCAGGCAAAGTGACTCACTCTGCAACTACACGGTCACCAGAGAGCTGCAAGACACGTGATAGAAGAGCAGGATCACTTTTTAGTGGCAGCTCACTATGGAGGAGTGAAGATATGAAGACAATTCTAGCTAGCTTTAATATGAAAATAATTCTCAAAATTGGGAAAAAGTGAGTATTTCTCTCAGTACCTCTCCCATCAGTAGAGCCAATACGTTCTATAATATATCAGGATATGTTTTAATTATCTCATCCCTAAACGAGAACTGTAACTTCTAATTCAAAGTCTGGCTTTCCTTCCTCAACTTCCAATTACTGTCAACTCACTCAGTCCTATCAGTCTTATACTCTCGAGGGCCCCAAGCCTTGAGATATCCCAGGGCACTTGTTCCTAATCTCAACTTAATACTACTTGAACAGTTTATATGCTCAGACCCTTATGAACTAGCCTTTTCTAAGCCTTACAGCACAAAGCACAAGGTAATTGATATCCTTAACCATGTGACATTACACTTGTAACCAAAACTAATGACACACTGTAAATCTGAACAGAACATCCCAGATGAAAGTAACTACTGAAAAAAAAGCCAACGTCCATTACTCTACAGTTTTTATATTAAGTCGCACATTAAAAGTCGCATACCTGTTTGATCATAAGAATGAGCAGAAGTCACTCAATATTTGATTACAAGTCATCTTGAAGGGAGTAGTTTTCCATAAACTGACACTGGTTAAACTGGTTCAAAAACACTGCCTGGACATAAACAAACTTTAAACACCACAAATTAATTTGGCAGATAACACGACAGGTATCAGACTTAAATACACTTTGCAATCTTTTTAGTTATTATTTAAATTGGACGTTCATCTAACAATGATGAAGTCCTCATAAATCTGCATACCGCTCCTCTAACACTAAAACGGATGGGACACAAAGAAGATACAGGAATCTGCTTTCATGGATCCAATTACAGTATCAAGGGCAATGTCTCCTGCTTTGGAGAGCTGGCAGATAACACAGAAACTACCTATTCTATCTTGCATCTGTTGCTCTATTGTCTAGGCACAATACATAAATTAATTTTAAAAAATAAGCAATCTTCAAAAGGCATTTTTAAAGCACAGCAATGAAGGTGCAACTTACTATCAACAGCTGGAGATACTATCCTGTGACAAGACACTGTCTTCTAAACATTATAAAGTGCATTTATCTTGAAATTAGCATAACAAAATTAATTATACATACATTTTAAAACATTAAACCCAATTAACTGGGCACCTTAAAACAGGCCACAACAAGCCCAGGTCTAACATAATTCTTGGAAGAAACGCACAGAATTTCAAACAAAAAAGGATTCATCTGCATTGTCTAAGAACACGGGTGTTCATAGACAAGATACTCTGCGCACCAGTCGGCAGGAATGGGGCAAGCCACCTCACTTTGTAGGACAATGACATTTAGTTGTCTAGCAGGAATTTATACTGCCTCTGCACCTCCTACTCAGTTTTGTGCCACTTAGGCTTTTATCTGTTACACTCGCAGAGTCTCTACATCCGTATTTCCACACAGTCACAATGCTCTATTTTACGACAAATGAGACAGAGAATCCTCTCTGAACACCCACATGCAATAACTAATTAACCAGAACCCTTTCCTCAGGTCCCTTTGGAGTGAGTTAAGGGCCTCGGTGAGAGTATATTATGATAAAAAAAAAAAAAAAAAAGAACTCAAATCCTTTAAAAAAAAGCACTGAAAAAATATTACAGCAAAATGTTAAAGAAGCTGCATTGTCTAGTACAATCACACCAACAAAGCGAATCACACAATTTTTGTTAGTTTAGCTACAGTGTTTCTTGATGGGAAACATGGGGTATTTAAATAACTTCATATATGCTGAATGAGAATATGCTTACATTGTATAACAATCTGATCAAGAAAAAAGCAGGTGAAACAAAAATAGTGCAGAGAGACTTAACACAGAAGGAAAATCTGTTGTGCTTAATTCAACTCAGATAATGGATCTTAGCCATTAAAGCTCATTCTGCAATACTATTAAGGTCAATTAGAGCTTGTATTATCTGCCACTTAAATTCTAGTTTTCTAAAATACCATCAGCACATATTTTACAACTACATGTTCACCCATACTTCTGTAACACTGGGGATGTATGCCTTCAACTGGAATCATTCTATTTCTCTTCTAAACACAACCATAAACTTTAGGCCACACCAAAACTGCTACCTCTATACGTCCAAGTGGCGGATTGTAAAGCTGACCCAGATTTATTGAAATCGATGAGGGAAATTCTATCAATAAAATGGTTTTAGTAGAACTCCACATTTTGAAATTAGGGGAAGTAACATGCAAGAATAACAATCTTCCACAGGACCAAAGTTCTTTCTCTTATTATTTACATATAGATTGCAGTGGTGGAATAAACAACAGCTTTATTAAAGCTTTTGTTCAGTGAAAAGTCTATGATGGTTCTCACACCATTTGTCGAACTTGAGGGAGATCTTTCAGTCAACAAACATGATTAAATAGAATCACTTATTATTAGGCAAAGACTTTAAATGCCAAATTTATTAATTTATGAATTCCAAAGGAAATTTATCAACATTCTGTGCTACACTAGCAATAACCAACATTTGCCCAGTTACATAAACATGTACACAGAAAGGGAATATTCAGTCTTCCGGGATGTCTGCTGAAAAAGAGTAAAACACTACTGACAAACCTTGGTTCTAATAAATCATAAAAGGTAAGGGTCCACCCTCAGATGGTCCTGATGCATCTTAAGACACTTCACCACAATCCACAACAGCTCATATATAGTGACTTTATATACCTTCTTTATATTCTTGATATAACAACACACCTAGGACTGCAAAAGCAATATACTTCCACACATATAAGCAAACCTACTTAGCCCTGCCCAACAGCATAAATAGCAAAGCTGTTACTAGAAAGTTCCTGATATGTGGAGGCAGCAGCAGTATTTTCTACAAAACGCAAGAGAAACATATACAGGCATTGAAAGAGCATTAACTCTAAAATAAGTATTTTAGGCCTTTATACTCCAGGTCTATATAACAATCACTTGCGAGTATAACTGCACGCAATATAGATATGGATTCTTCTTCCTTCTTATCTCTTCTGTCAAGGAATGAATTCACAATTTCTCCTTAGCTGTCTATGACTTACATTTCTCAATCACTTTCCATCCTAGCTCAATATATGCTTGATGTCTGTAGGTAATTCAGTTACTCAATTATTCTAATTAAATTCTTCCATGGTTACATCTTCCTAAACAGGAGCTCAAAAAAGCAACAATTACGTCAAACTTTTGAAAGTACCATACAAGATGTACCAAGAATTCTTCATTTAACATCTTGAAACGGTCTATGCTACACCAGTACTCTGAGCATTGCATAATGCTATTATTATATGGAAAGTAAAAACAAATTTAAAAGATGACTATAATTGAAAAACGCAAATCAAATCCACAAAAGCATAGTCTCAAAACTGTAATGCCAAGAGTATAGACAAAAATGAGCCAATGGTTTCAGCTACTACCTGTGACTGAACTATTTGTAAAATGAAAAATGTATAGATAAATTGAAGTTTAGAGAATGACTGTTCAACTTCCAGAGACAAATTGTACACAAAGCGCACTGCAGCAGTGAAGGAACAGGAAGGGTATTTTGTTTCTGGAGGAAACAAACCTCTAGAGCTCACTTTTAGAAAAGTATCACTGGTTGGCAAGTTCTGCTGGCTTGCATATTCAATGTAAAGAAGCTAAATCTTTGCTTCTTCCAAGGCATCTAATGTTTCAAAAGGGAGAGGAAGGCCTTCTTTTCCTTCTCATTCCCTCTGAAAAGGTCAGTATTTTATACAGACTCTATCATCAGCTCTTCCATTCTCTCCACAACTGTACACAGAAATCACATGCTTTGGTCACTAAGTTTTGTTAAAAACAGAACATTGGACTTTTTTGAGTTAGGTTTTAGAGGACTTTAGAAGTTCCAATAATAACACCGAAGTCCCGCAAGCTAATGCATTTTACAACACAAGATTTATGAAACAAGACACCCTGGATAAGATACACCACTTTAGCATCTAATTTTTGGTCTTTCGGTCAATCTTTATGTCCTTTTGAATAAATACATTGATCATTTTCCTCAAGCCATCAGAAGTACAGCTGTACCTGAAGTGTAAGCTCATGAAAAACACACCTGACACCAGCCTGCTTGTATAAACAACAATCTGTTATCTTCCCCTATGTTACGTTTTGCGGACACTGAGCTGAAGGCTCCCAAGAAATTATCACCTGAATATTTGACTTTTCAGATTGATATTAAATTATTAACAATGCTATTTTATACTCAAACAATGTTTCACAATTTTAAAGGAAACCTTTGAAAACACTAAAGCAAATAAGACACTGAGTTATTTGTTGATTAAACAGATTTTAATTTGAAGTATTAATCTAATAAACGTTCTACAGCATTGCTAAGAACTTCACTGAGCTGCCATAATTTCTGTCAGCATATGTAGTACTGAATGACTAGTAAAATACCTGAATTGAAACTATTCCAGTCTAGCAGTTTGTATGATCTTGTGTTACCCATAATTCCGACAAAGGCTGAGTTCAAAACAGCAAATTAGTAGATCAGTTATAGGAGCAGAATAGTGGAAAAAAAAAAAAAAAACTACCAACAAGAACACAATTGACAACACCACTCCACAGGAACTGGAAAGACACAGACAGCAGAGTTAATAAGAGGCTGAAATAGAAAGGGAAAAAGGAGCATGCTATAGCAAACTAGCACTAGGCGTGATCAAGGTGTACACTACAGAGCAATTATTGTATTATTCATTGGTGTTCAAACAGCTCCTTAAACTATTCTTTCCTTCTCTATATTTTCAGATCCATTTACTTGCCAGTTAACATCTCCTTTTATATTTTACAGACTTGACTCAACTGCTTAAAAGATAATGGTATATCAGAAAGTCTTTCTACTACTTCCCCTTCCAACTCCTAACCATGACCCTCCATTCTCCCTTTTTTGTCGTTTTGTTACTGTTTTGCAATATACTGAGATTGAAGTATCATGCATCTTACACTCACTTGTCAGGAGCAATCTAAAAATTCAGAAGTGCTGCAAAGCAAATACACATATGCATCTCTACAGTCAATTGGTGAAAATAAGAGTGCATAAAGCATGAAACTATTCTGGCAACATTCTGAGCATAACCGATATCTTTTTGTTTTTTTCTTAAATAAATGTATAATACCATAAACTTAGTACATAATACAGAAGTTACCTGTATCAGCTTCATGCCAAAATACAAAAAGCTTAAGAGGACTTTGTAGGAAAGAAACAGGGTGGGGACACATCCAAAATACATTTGGAGATTTCTCTTAACCTTTTCTCCACTGCAAGGTTCAGAGTAAAAGTTAAGAAGCAGGAAAAAAAAATACTGTGCATTTGGGTGTTTTAAAAATCCCTTAAAGTAGTTTTCTTAAGTCTAAGATTTTATTCCAATTTCTCTGGCAGTTTATTGATTCCTCCAACCAGCAACAATTTAACTGTTTGCAGAACTGCTTGCAGAAAAAAGAAATAAAATGGAAAAATTTGAAGTAACAGTTTTCTAAATGCCTTTGCACAAGCTTTATTACTCCTGGCAAGTACGTGCAAAATCAGTACAGGTACTACTATTTTGTTTCACCTGGCCATGTTCTGAGACCACTAATTAACTCCAACTTTTTTAAAAAAATAACCCTCATCACTCGTTCCAGTAAATGTAACAAAATTCAGAGACAAAATGATTTAATTCTGATATCAGAACTAGGACATGCAGAACATGTATTTTTCAGTACTGCAGTTTCCAGGTAAATATTAGAACAAAAAATACTTTAAGCAGTGTTCTGTACATATTATTTAATAAAAACAGAAAAAAAGAGTTGTAAAGTGTTTTTTTTTCTTTTTCTCTTAAATGAAGTTAAAAACACATATTGAGCTAAACTGTGCTGATTAGTCCTGAAGGATTATAAGGAGATAAAATTAGAAAACATGTCTAGTTAGACCAATTTCTTCAACATACTCATGTTTTAGCATCAAATTTTAATATTAAGCAGTGGTCAAAAATAATCAGCCTCTTGATAATTCAAAAAAAATTGGTGCAAAGTTATTAGAATTAATTTTTTTCTCATTAATTTACTAGAAAATTCTCACTAAAAACATACTCTCTGAAATGCTAATATTTTTCAAGCTGAAATGCCTGTATGAAAAATATTACCTTCAGCAAATACTGTTGGTAGAGATTTTTATAATGTATAAGCATTTTAGTAGATAGAATATTTCAAAGTCTAGAAATACAGGAACATTGTGATAGATCTTGACTTGGGAAAAATGTATTGTGTTAACGTACCGGGATTGTGAATGCGATCCAAGAGCTTCACCGAACGTGCACTGACAACACCACCAACATGGACGAGGAAGCCTGGTGGAAAGGCCGTCAAGGTAAAAAATGGAAATTCCTGTTATGATTAAAAACAAACATCAAATGACTGCTTAAAAACACTGTTCAGTGCACCCCCCCCATCTCCAAAAAAACATGCAGTGAATTGAAAGTCTCCTCAGAATTCAAGCAAAGCAGTTACATGAGGCCAAATGTCCTTCAGGCTTACTAAGTGCTCTATAATCGTATGTCTTCATATACTCAACACAATGTAATAAAAGCAGAAGTGTTTTACAATGCAAGAATACTTTCCCCCATAGTTTTGCAGCTCAACAGGATAGTAATTAATAATTCAAACCTTATACATTGGCATTAACAAAGTCTCTATTTGTCTGTTTTTAAATAGGCCGCCAAACAACAATTCTACTCTCATCAGTTGATTAAAATAATATTTTTCTACATTTTTTATGGCTAACGTAAAGCTGGGGGTAGGTTGATCCTGAAGAACAGGGCAAAACTACCTGCAATATTGTGTCATTATATAAAAGCCTCCCTAAAAGAAAAGTTAGGATAATGATCAGGTAATGTCATGAGCTCAAAATGTAATCAGTAATTATTAATTTTCTAGAATAAAGTTAGGAACTTAAAATCTTATTTCAAATTCTCAAACTGAGGAAATTCACCTCCAATTTCATTTTTGTGAGTTTTACCAATCCTTAATGAAAATGAAGAATTGCAATTCAAGTTTGAGCCACTATTCAAAAAAAAGAGTTCATTCAAGCAACATACATGCTGAGGGGAGGAAAAAAAGAAAAAGAAAAAAGAAAAAAACCCCTCATATTCAAAGGAAGTTTGCCCAAAATTGGAAAATTTTGTGTTTCTACAGAGATGTTTTATTAACTGCCTAATGTACATACTACAGCATACTTATGGGGGAAAGGCAATAGCTTCATGTTTGGCAATTTGAGTACTTGGGGGCAAAAAAAATAAAATCATGCAATCACAGTTGCTGCAGTTATGATGACTGGTTAAATGGGAAAATATTAAACACCATAATTTTATATGGGAGAAAATGCAGAATATATTGCTTTCTCACATACTTAAGTCACTTGCAACAATGCATCATTCAACTGAGCCTCTATCTAGACAGCATTCACGATGCAGAGATGATCACAGTGCTTCCAGCAATACATGACATAAAACCCTCTTTACAAAATAAAGCCTACTGTGGATTAAAAACAGGAAAACACCTTCAAAACTATAACAACTCCTGAAGGGTTATTAGAGCAGTCATAGCATCCTACAAAATCTTCAACAACACTTTCTGGAATTTTCATTTGATTTCTGGACTTAAAAATTGAGAGGCAAACTTTAGAATCAGAAACAGTAGCATGGACAACTGCAAACAAAATAAATACATAAACAGAACAATAAAAAAGGACTGCAGTCATGCCTTAAAACATTAAATTGCTAGTCCTGCCTAGCAATTACAAAGATTTCAGCATAGGACTCTGCAAAGGTGAGCACAAGACCTTTTGGGAAGGCTAGGGAAAAGGCTGTTTCCTCAGAAGGTTCCACCAGAGCACAAGATGCTTTTCAGATCCCCAGAGCAGCCAGGAAGCCCTGACTACAACAGAGCCTTGGCTCCTCCCCTGTGCATCATCTGTGTGCTAGAACCCTCTTTTATTCTGGCTTTACAGATCAAGCTTTAACTATATTGACAATTTCCCCTCTTCCTCCCTCCTGTGTAATTCCATGGCACTCATTTCAATTAACACAAATGTTTGCTCAGTCCCCTCAATACAGTTATGCCACATTAATGACATTAAAGATTAATAACTAGTTTTTCCAGAAGTATAGGAACCAATAAAAAAAGGTTTTCTGCATCCACAATCTTCAATTACATTACGCCTATACCACATTTATACACACGTGTGTGCGTGTGTGTATATACATACACGCACACACATGCATTTAGATTACACATACATGTATTTATATTATACTAAAGCAGTATGTAGTGAACATTGAAGTGTAAGGTATTTCATGCCCTAAATCTTATTAAAAGAAAAAGCAAATCTCATGCTTTTTAATCTACCTGGAAATTCAGAATTTACCTGTTTTTTATGCAATTTTGTAAGTCTCTATACTGAATGTCATTTTAACATATTCAAAACTGCAGTTTGCCTATATTTCCCACACTATAAACCACAAATAAAATTTCGAAGCAATAAAAACAGTTTGTCCCAACTCATACACTCAGACATATGGATAATGCAAGTCTGTATTACGATATATGCTTCCATTAGACCTATATGCCATCAGATCAATTTCAGCGCCATACACGAAGGCAGATAAAAGCGCCTCACTGAAGCTCTGCTCTCAACCCGTTAAGAAGGTCTCATTCATTCTGACACAGAGCAAAGCCTGTCACTGTGTGTGACAGAAACCACAGTGAGGCTTCTCTCCCTCTTTTTTTTATCTCATTTAGATTTTTTTTAAATATATTACTATTTGCAAATACAGGTTCCATCCTCAGTTATGCGTGGTACTCTGTAACACTTCAAACCGGAAACCACAGTGAGGCTTCTCTCCCTCCTTTTTTATGTCATTTAGATTTTTTTAAAATATATTATTATTTGCAAATACAGGTTCCATCCTCAATTATGCGTGGTACTCTGTAACACTTCAAAATTTTAAAGCTATGCTTATTGCATGAAAAATAGAATGTGCAAGAACCAGAAGCAGTATTGCTATGCTACAGTTTTGCTCTATTTCTGGACTTTCCAATGGACTATCTTTAAAACATGATAAAGGAAGCATAAAATGATGCCCCATTTTTCAAAAGACATGACAAGCTGAATTTTAAAAGCATGCCACTGAAAAGAGTCAATCATTTTTAGCAGTAGCAATTCATTATGTCGTTGCAGAGTCACTGACTGCACAGATTCTAGAAGAACTATGTTCACTGCTTTAATTCTTGTATCATCGTAGGTAGTTACAACTGCCAGTTGCGTAAGTTTGGAAAGGTTTGCAGTAAGGTCATTACACTTGTTTAATACAACACTAAAATGTTTGTGTTTGCACATCCATGTATTGCTAGCATTGCTTTTTTAATTGCATTTTATACAAACACACAGAAACGCAAGAGCACACAGAGCAAGACTATACACACATTCCTTTGGGTTATTAGTGCTGGCTTAAGCAGTTCTTAGTCTCCTGTCTACCCAGTTATTCATTCCCACCCCAGTCCCAATCCCGCAGATAATGCTTATAATGCTCAGATATGTTGACAGAAGCTTCATGGGCTGAATCAGACAAGCAACTGATCCATATTAACATACTGTTAATTTTCTGGATGATTTTTTTTTTCCATAACACATTTACCAAACCATCTCGTGGGGTGACCAAACAAATTTATAAACGATTTTCCAACAGAACTGGAAAGAAGAGCTGCTTAGGCCAGCCTTTCAGGCAAAGGCTTCACACACGCAGCTGCTTCGTGACACAGCAGCTCCCCCCTAGCAGTTCTCTCCGCAGATGCAGATCAGTGCACGTGCACTTTGAAAAGGAAGCCGTAAAGACTCTCTCGAGCACTTGCAGGATGCAAACATGGAAAAATAATAGCATTTGTCCAAGCTGAGGTCAGAGATATAAAATACAATTAAGAGCAACATTTGGGCATCTGTACAAAGACACAAGCCTAATTTTTCACCATTAAAATAAACTCAAAATTGCCCAATCACAGGGATATTATATATATATAACTAAAGATATAGTCTAAGATAGCTGTGCTGGAGTTGCAACTACTACCAACATGCATATTGAACTGCTATATCATACTAATGTAAATATAATGAGCATATGCCTTTTTCAAGGCTACTGTATTTTTCCAGGAAAAGAAAAAAAAGCAACATTACCCTTACAACAAAATCTACTACAGTTTATAATTTAAGTGATATACCAAAACCCCACACTACTAAAAAGATAATAGGATGTCCAGTTAAAGGAATCATTTGTAATGTATTAACAGGACAATAATCTCAAATAATCTGAATTTGTGCCAAAAGAACTTACTGTATTGCTAATATACAGAAAAATATAATGTACATCTCAAATTTATTCCTTTTTTTGTTCTTCTAAACAAATGCTACCCCAATACAGATACTTAGAAGTGCACTACTTACGTGAATAATATTATAACAAACAAGTTATCTTATGAGCTCCAAAGACATTTTGAGCTAAATATCACCACCCCCAAATCCTTGCTATGCATTCCAGTTAAGCAACTGAAAGGGAAGTAACTGCAGCAAAAGCAGCACAATATGAGATTCCCATACAAGTATTAGGATAATATTCTCAGTAGCGATTACAGACCACGTGCTTGGTAATAGCATCATTATCTTATCATTAATAATAGATCCAACACGTTTCCACCCCATTTTACCACATTTTCTTCACTAGGCAGTATCTTAGCAGAGCAAGACGCAAATCACTGAAGCTCTAAAAATACCCTGTGTTCTACCTTACAATTTTAAAATGTTTTTAGAAAGCATTCTAAAGAAAAAAAACAGTTTGACATGAAATGTCTAAAATGCTAGCAGAGACAAGGGTAGACAGAGGAAAGAATCTTTTTAAGGTATTGGTTTATTTTCAAATTAAAACATTAATAGCAAAAGGCCATGGACTTCTATTTAAAAAGAAATTAAAATGTTAATTGAGATGTATGAACATGCAAAATACTAGTTATGACAAAATATGCTAATTTGATAAATGGTCTCAAAAAAAGAACAAAAATATAAAAATCTTGCATGATCAAGATTGCAAAGAAATCTCTTCAAATATTTTTTTAAAAAAGAATATTTAAAATGAACGTTCAAATATTAGAAACCCTCAATACAAGATAAAAAGGGCTACAAAGAAGTCACAATGTTTTGGAACATACCCGCCTTCTACAGAACCTATGAGGCGATCCTCCCTTAGAAATGGATAACACAAAAAATAAAAAGAGAATCATCCACTTACTCAAAATAGTAGCGCTTCACTTACACTGCACATATGTAGCCAATTTTGTTTTCAAAAATACACGTGGTACTACTAAGCAATTCAGACAGACAGAAATACTAATTAAATTAAAATTAATCTTCAAAGGGCAAGACTTCAAGGAGCTTCACTAATAACACAACATTTTGACAACAGCAGCATATTATGTTTTTAAAAAAAGATTCTGAAATGAATAGCCCTGTTTTTGCTGTGCATTCTATCCACTGTAGACTGACAACATAAAAATACATTGTCTTGCAGAGGTTCTTCTAAAATCTTTAACCTTTCAAATCCCTTTTATTGTTTCAGAATCTTTTTTTTTTTTAATTAAAGAGTCACATATAAACTACATGCACACAATTTCATGTAATAGAATCCAGGCTGCATTATGCTACCTTTTTTTGGTTTGTTTGTTTGTTTGTTTTCCCCCCAAAATTAAAGGTTTTTCTCAATTATAAATGTAATTATCACCTTGTTGAAAGCTATTGCAATTTCTTTTTCAGTTTGAGTTCTATCAAATTTAATTAAATACAAAATGTGAAAATAATAGACTGACATATGCATCAGTAGCTTACAAAGACTAAAAAACAGAAGCAGCAATTGTTTCTCACCCACCAGCTAAAATCATTGGAGTGCTGTGAACATTGCAATTTTATGCTCCACTCTTTTCTTAATACTTTGGTAATGTATTAAACTTCAGTATCATTCTTATATATAAAGGCTATTAAACGTTCAACATATGAAGATAGAAAAGGCATGAAAGTTATGCCTGTTTTTCAAACAAACTAACAAGAAACATTTACCTATTCAAAGCTAAGTTGCCACTTTAGTATACCAGAAATAAGTAAAATACTTCATGTATGCCTTACCCTTTGTTCCAGAGCTGACTGAGTCTGTTGTCTTAAAAGAGTTTTAAATGGCCCCCCTTCTTTTCCAGCACTCCCACTGCCCATTCCTGAAGAGTATCAGTACAAATAACATCCAAAGAAACATATGTTATAATCTGTATCAAAATTGGATTTAAAGATATACAAATTCATGATTTAAAACACAGTCAAACATTCCAACAAGGTTTTGGAAGGAAAACACTGAGCATCACAGTTGATGTTTTGTGCTTTTTTTTTTTCCCCCTCCTAAATATGACTAGCAGTGCTGTTAAACTTTGTGGATTTGGAAAAAAAAATCCTGAAACAAGATCTATTTGTGCTGCCAATATGAAAAACTTCAATACAAAGCATTGCAAACGAGGACTTGCAATTCTTATTTACTTATAACAAATAGCTTATGGATTTTTTTCTGCCACTATTAGATTTTTTTTTTTTAATCTACGATATCAAAAAATAAACATCCACCTTCTCTATTTCTCACAGGAAGTTCTTACACAATCAGTTTCAGCCTTTATGAGAAAGTGCTGCAGATCACCATTAGATTCCACACTGTTCTCTCTGGGAGAAGGCTGGACACAATTTCAGTAGAAGCTTTATACTGCATGATTGGGACTAACCAGAAAATTTAAGAAGTAACGTACATCTTTTGATTTGAAATGCAAACTTTTTTTTTTTTCTTCAATATCTGTGCATTTACACATTCACTCACTTGTTTCACCCAGATCAGCTAAGGACTACTGCTAAGCATATAAAACTGCCACATTTATGACATTACTGTATTTTCACACATATAACCTGCAGAGTATCTGTAAATTAAAACAAGATATGAACTCTGATATAGAATAACATAGGTAATATGGGACGATTTTTATGCTATCTCTGATCTTTCTACCCTACCCACTAAGTCCTACCCGCTACTTCCACCATCTTTCTTTCTTCTCCCTTTCTTTCACACCTTTCATTCTTCCCCCAAGTAAGGAAGCTTCTTGGAAGACCTGGAAAGTCTATCAGAAACACAGTTATATTTGTTATAGATCTGTTATTGATCTGTTATCAAGGAACTATATTTTTAAGGGAGTGTGGCAAGATGCAGGATATATGTATGGCAATACAGTGTTTCCCTATGGTTACAAGTCACAAAAATAAACTAAAATAAAAAATACCAAGATTGTGTTTTTCCTAAGATAACACAATGTCAGTGAACGATTATCTAGAAAGAATCTCATGCCTAAAAACACGCTATCATTGGTATTTCTTGTATCTAAAACCACCAGTGCTAATTTGACAAAGCAAAAACAAACACAAGTTATCTAAGAAAGCACCAAGTAAAGCAAAGCACAAAGAACCAGGGTGTGTTAAGAGCAAGATGTAATAGAGACAAACCACAATGCAAACAGTTATATATGAAAACAAGATTTTTATAAAAATTGTAACTATAACAATATGATAGTTCCTTGCTAGTTTCCTTTCTCTTCTGATCAAGCATGTAATAAACAAGAGTGAGATTTTATATGTAAACAGGAGCGCATTTGTTTGCTTTTAACCAAACACAGGGAGAATTGGAAGTAATATTGGACTTTATGTTATTTTATCCCTAACATTTAAAAAAATGACCATAAATATATATAAATATTGTAATTGTTATTAAATATTTTTAGCTGTTTTTGGATAAGGAAACAAAAAATTAGCACCTGTATAGTCCCGTTAAATAGGATTAAGTTTGTTGCCATTATTTCATATTGATTCTAAATATCATTTTTAGGGACTATACAATATTACAGACAAGCAAGGCATAAATACTGGATATGAAACAAAGTTAAAACAAAACAGTTTCTACAGATAAAGAAAAGCAGTAGTATCAGCTGTTTAATTTAAGCCTAAAAAAATAATGCATGTCAGTGAAATGGAAGAGGAGGCAGTACAAAGTTTGTATGGACTCATTTTGAAAAACATTAATTTGAAGGGCAGAACTGCTAGCCATCTGATGGCCAGTTTTCAAAAAATATGAATTAATGAGCAAGTGCTTGCTCCATGCAAATGTAGGAACAACAAACAGAAGTGAATGGAGAAAAAAAAAGTGACTTATTTTAGTCCAATTATCAATATGAAAAGAAATTTTGAGATGGAGGCGAGAAAATTAGGTGGGATAAACTACGTATTTGTTTCACATCCTGTAAGATAAGTTCAGAAGCTGCCACAAGCCTCTGGAGCACAGGTTGAGAAGTGGTATGAATAGTCATGTAGCCAGCAGTTTTCGGAGGTTAATTTACAAGAGAAAAAAAAAAAAAAAAAAAAAAAGGTTATAGAAGGCTGGGTGTTAAATGCCCCCTTATCAAACAACAACAACATTTTCTTAAACGTCTGTTTAAAAGGCCATAATACATTCATCCTACCAGAAGCAGCCAGAAGCAGCTCTTCAGTGAAAGAAACACTTTTCCTCAGAACAACTGGGCTGACATGGCTAGAGTGTAGAGGGTTAAGGCTAGACCCCGAGAGGAGGAGACTGGACTTTTTAAGATGTGGGGAACCCCAAGAGAGTGTAGGGGAGCTGGGAAACAGGAAAATCCTAGGTCCCTGTGGGAAAGGTGCTGTGGAGGAAAGTAATAGAGACAAAAAGATGTAGATTCAGAAGATGACTAAAGAAACAGAAGGGAGAAATCAAAACGAAGCAAATAAAAAAAAAAATCTCCAAATGAACTAACAATTATTGCTAGATTATTTCTCAGCATACAAAGAAATGGAATGACAATACAGCTCCACAATGTGGATGAGAAGCATGTTATCAAAAATCATGAAGCAGCTGTTTTAAATTTTATTAATCTTATTAAAAAGCCATGGTAAGCTAACACGTATTTTAGATTTCATACAAAATTAAAAATAAATAATATGGAATAAGGGCTAAGTAACATATTTTTCTCACATAGGTTATCTGATTGCTTTTATTAATTGAATCCAAAAAGTTGTCTTCTCTGGAAAAAGAGCTATGGACTTAAGTTATGATTTTTAGAGTTATGAATCTTGTAGAACTATGAACTCGCATATTAGAAAAAATGAGTTCCTATCTCAATTTCCTCCACACATATACTACTTTACATCGAAAATGTATTATCTTTAAGACCTTATTAAAATATGTTTTTTTTTTGTTAGTCTGATATTTCTGTCAGCTTGCAGTGCCATAAAAGGTATTAATATTCACAGCAGAAATCTAACTTCAAACTGAAGGAAGGTTTCTCGGCACAGAAATATTTTCCCATAAATTTAGACTAGATGTAACCCAGAATGGAGAATGGAATCAAAACTCAATTTGATAAATGAAATTAAGGTAATATTCTCCTGATTAGGAACCACTCCAGACAAAGTCCTTGAGCAGATCCAAACTCTGGCCTTTTCTATTCAGTTATTCATACTATGAAATTGTGGTATCTGTGCTCCGTTTACAGCTTAGTCTCCATTTTATAAGAATGCCGATATAATAGCTATCTGTTAAGAAATGGAGAAGAATATTACATTATCACATACTGGAAGAATAAAACAAAAATAATAATGATAAAAAACAAGAAATACTAGACTTTTCACATCACCCAATCTGAGTAGTTGGTATCTCAAATTTGGTAAAGTTTTGTGCATCACGTCAGAAGCTTGATACACTTTAACATAAACAACTTTCACATGGAGACATTCCAACTTTGAAACAGTCTTCAAGACAGGATTTTAGGACCTTTAAATTTTGAGATGATCATTCACATTGCATTTAAATACTTTACAGCACAGGCTCTTCACCATGAAAATCTGGTCAAATAAAAGAAACACATTTTCAAATACTCAGTAAAACCAACATATGAATTCATGGTATTTGGTTTTAATTTTATATCCTTAAAATTCCTGACCATCATAGGTTATTCACCAAAACTGTCATCTATGTTTCTTTTTGGTTGGTTGGTTGTTTTCCAAAGAGGACAGAGAAGACTCTCCTGAGAAAGACAGCTTCCTAACTCAAAATATTTTTCACCATAATGTTGAAGAATAACCTGGGTAAAAGTGTAACTGCATGCAAATGGAACATTTAACTTCTCTGCTTGGAAATGTTCTTGAAAAAAGGTGCTAGCAGGTAAAGTTATCAGGATCAAATTTAATATTCTTTAAAAATTGTCATGAATAGATGGAGACAAGAATGTTCTGAGCTTCATATACCACAATTTATGACACTATTTAAGAAGTAAGGCAACTTGTATAAACAATATTGCAACATATTTTGCCTTTGAGGGAAAAAACTCAAGGCACTGAGTACATAACAGGAAACTAGCAGAATACAACTCTGAGTTGTGCTGACATTATCACTGACATGATTCAAACCACAGATTAAAAAACAACGAAAAAAAATCTGAGAGAGGGGAAAGGAAACAAAAGAAGTTCAAAAGATTATAATCCAGTGGATAAAGAAAAATATTTCAGAAGATGTTCTGACAATAATTTATTTCAAAATGGATAGTGTGTATTATAAGCCATTTCATATACCAAGGAAATTAGACAGCAGATGATACATTTTTAATATCACATTTGCAAAAAGGAGTTAAAAAAATAACCAGAGTTATGTAAATAAAGATACATTTTTAGTATAATAAATTAGGCTTGGAAGTTATATAATACTAACAAGATCCCTTCCCCTCTTAATGTATTATGGTGGGAAATAAATTCCTGCAATTTGTAGTATGAAGTGGAGGAAATAAGAAAGAGAAAAATGCTCAGGATTCCCTTAATGCTCCAAGATGCCATATTTCAGCAGACACTTCACTTGTGTTACAAATTTAATGATACCCTAACACTAGCGGACATATAGACAGGTCATAAATTATCACCTTACAGAAAGCCTTTAAAAATATAGCTGTGCTATCTGAAGTCTTCAATTTCCACATCACTTTGATAACTCAAATGCCAAAAAGCGAAACGGGGTCAAATAAAAATATAGAGAAACACAAATTAATGAAAAAGTGGCTGGAAGCGCCTTACCAGTTTTGGGTGTCAAACTCAAATCTGTGTCAGAAGAAGAGGACTGTCGACTGTAGGACTTGGAAGGTGAAAAAGAATAGGTTTGGTTTTTCAGAGGGGTGGAGGGTCCTGATGAATGAGTATTGGGATTGGGATCTTCATTGAAGGGAATCCTGCCAGAAGAAGGTGGAAACATATTCAGTAATCCTGTGCCAAAGGACCTGGCTGACAGCACCATGATCCAAACACCAGGATGGGATTGGGGCAGGGCCAGCAGCTATTCCTAAAGTGCGAGACTGGGAATGAGGCCAAAGGCAAAGAAATGCTGTTTACCCACTCAGCATTCTATAGCTAAATGCTGAAAATCTACAACGAAACAATTAAGCCAAATGGAAGGCATGAGATGTGACCAAAAAATTATATATGCCAAAGAAAAAAATAAAGACACTTTATGGCTTAAAAATCTGATCAAATGCACAATGTTTTGAGTTAGTTTAATAAAGAAAATAATGATCTCAAATTATATTTGTGTTTATACATATTTGCACATTTATGTATATACACACGTATATATTAAAAGTTTCCTTATCCTATAGCATCAGCAACATGCCACAGCTAAAAACAGCAGAGAGGAAACCCTTTTTGGGAACAGCTCTATTGACAAAAAGTTTAGTTATGCACAGAACAACTTACCTGCTCTCCAGAACTCTCTCTTCCACAAGTAGCACAAACTCTTCCTATAAACATTTTAAAACTTAAGTACTATACCTGAATTAAGATTAAAAACAATTATGAACTCCAATCAAAATATGAGTGGCTGTAAAAATCACAAATGTTAACCAGATTTACTTTTTTTTTTAAGGAAGTACACTTGAAGAAAGAAGAGGGTGGCTTTGTGGAAGAGACTCTGAGGATACACTCATTTTCAAGAAACTATTGTCTTTGTTGCAGCAGCTGAACACAGCAGTTCTTCAATGACAAAAGAAGGAGACTCCATGAGAAAATGAAGGAGAAAAGATGGGTGGTACCTGCCTACACTGCCTGCCTGCCTGCACTTTGAGACCACTGTGCCTGTGGCCTGCCTCTCCCCAGCTCTTGAGTCTGAGCAGTCTCGTACCAGTGTAGATGAGAGTGGGAACAGACACAGAGAAGTTCTGAGTAAGTCGTGAGCCAGTAGCAGTGTGAATTGGGCTGTTGTGAGTCGAGCGGCATCCATGGCTTGGCGGATGAACCAGTGGAGACCTGAGAGAATTTGCAGCCAAGGTGGAAGAAAAGAGAACAATACATACAACAGGTTGCAAAGTTATGTTATAAATGATTTCAAGGAGGTTTAGCTAGACGAGGTCTCTTATTTTAAGCAGACACTAAGAACTGTAACTCCTAGCATGCAAGAGGCCAGGTGAGAAAGAGAGAAAAAGAGAGAAAGAAGGGGAGGGAGACAGAGAGAGAGACAGAGAGTGGGGGGGAAAGAGGAGAGAGAGAGACAAAGAGAGAGAGAGAGAGAGAGAGAGAGAGAGAGAAATAGCTTAAGCACTGAACTGTAAACATATAAATGCTTCTTTGGCAATAGGGCAGCCAGTTAGTAAAGGCAGTAATAACAAGTGTTAGTTGACTTTGCTGGCCTTTAAATTCTCACTTTTTAGACAGAAGGACAATGATAAATATAGATAGAATTATCAATATCCACCACCAAGTTTTCTGAACATGGATAATTTGGGCAGTGGAAAGGAAATTCCACATTGTGCTCTAGAGTGAATGCTACTGATTTAGGAATGCTTTTTTAAGTCTATGATTATCAAGTCCTTTTCATACTTTATCCTCACTGAGATTTTTCAATATCGGTATCCAGAACTCTTTTGATGGCTGATTTTTAGAATCAAAACAAATTAAGCAAGTAAATGATTTGAAATAGAAACCAATAACTTTGAGAAACCATAGCATATTGCTCCCTCTACTACAAAGAATGTCTTGATTACTACCTTCATGATACAACATTTTAAGTTAATAACAATCTATAATCAAAATAATGCCTCTGAAAACCTTATGCAAAGAATACGCTTTTGGGGTTTGTTTCTTCCTTCTAGCAATTGACTACCTCTACCAAACACAAATTAATTTGTTCAAGCAACAATGTACTAAATTCAGAGATTGAAAGTATTTGCCTTTTATTTCTGTACACATTAAAAATATGTATTCAAATTGTGTTTGGTGCTGCTGTGACAGATGATGAAATTCTATTTCTCATCATGCAGTGTTCCCCATGCAAGCACACTCCAGTATCCTTTATCTGTTACTTTGCAATGGTAAAAAGCAAAGCATTTTACAGAGCAAAAGCAAAGAATATTACAGGGTCGTTCTCTAAACCACTGAACTGTCTGAATTTAAATGTATCTTTTTTAAAATGTTCAGAATTAATAGTCAAACATGATAGTATCAGAACTGGAAAGTATTGTACAAAAGGTTTTTCGTAAGAAATCCTCACAAACAAAAATACATATTATACAAACACAGAGTCAAGGCAGACCTAGTCATTAGCTAGGAAACTGGTCAATCACAACCCAGGAATGTGCAATATCTCTGCTGTATAAACAAACCAAGTTTCTCTATCATATTATGGTTTACTGTTGCAGCTCCTAAGGAAACAGCATAAGTAACTCAACTTATAGCATTTCAAAGTTGTGGAATATAGACTGAGTTGCAGACAAATAAAACTGCAAAAGAAAAACAAATTCTGGGGGAAAAGAAAAAAAATATCACACTGGTTATGCAAAACCAAATGAATATGAAAAGAAGAGAGATGAAACTTATTTCCCTA
>NW_010589945.1:436475-452285 GCF_000705375.1 Tinamus guttatus
GCTGAACTCTTACTCTAGAAACTGATGCTCTAAAGAACAGCTCTTCTCCCTAAATTTAGGCTATTGACCCTTTAGGGTATGTTTCAACATTAGCTTACTAGCCATATTTTTTTAAAGATACAGATTAGAAGGTTGTAGCATAAGCTTCTCCCAGGTTACAATGTGATTTGAAGTGTGGTGAGCTGTCTCAGCTGTTGGTAAGACTGCTCTCTGATTATATCCCATTAAGCTGATTCGATCTCAAGTGAATGAGAGCTTATGGAAACACACCAAAGAGACTTTTACCAGGAGCCTAAAAATACTTCAAGTGTATCTGCTTTTGCTTATTAGCCTTCACAGAAGATAATGGTTCCATTTCTACTACTGTTACTGTGTTAAGCAGTCTCTGTAAGAACAGGCTTTGCCAACTATTACCAACATGAAAAACCTTATGATGGCAGTTCTTGGTTTCCGAAAAAAAATCCCAGCATTTCTCTGTAAAACTGCGTGTTTCAGAAAAATCTGTCTGAAATTTATGGGCCAGCAATCCAAGAATATATTTTTGAGGCATGGAGGAAGGTGGACGAAAGGAGGACTGTGGACCGCCTGCAGCCTTCCATTATTGTCATCTCACTGCCAGGGCAGGTTCCTGCCACTTTATAAGTGCCCCTAAGCAAGGGAGAACAAGCCTGGAGGCAGCTCCAGAATTAGTCCTAGTGGTTGAGCCAGAAGGTTCATTTGGACTCGGCTTCTTAGAGAGAATGTCATGGGTGCAGTTTTGCTGCTCTTATCCTACTTTGCCTAAAGCTACTTCTCTCAATATCGTTGTGATTTTTTTTTGTTTTGTTTTGTTTTTTAATCTTGATGTGATAAATATTAAGTAAAATTCACATCATCATAATAAAAGATTTCCCTTAAGAAATCAAAGTCTCTAATAGCAAGTGATGGCTTGCAGCACTGTGCTATATACAGTGGTTTACTTATGTCCTGTATCCATTCAAAGTAGTTCCCAGGCTAATGGAACTAGGAAAATAACTTGAACTTCTGTGGGAGATATATGATAAAATGGTTTATTTGTTTGCATTATACAGAAACTGAATATAGACATTATTTGTACTTCAGAAAGAAGACAGTATCTTGAAATTAATTTTTGAAGTTGAAGATTGTCATGAAATTTCAGTAGTGTACTACTGATTTTTGCACTTATAGCTGGATTTGACTACAGTATGTATGAGAAACCCACTAAATTCCAACAATTTTCTAAATTACTATTCTCATGCAGGTCAACTCAATTAAATGAATATTTGTTTCCTGAAATATTAAAGCCAAAAACTATTCTCAAATTGTGAATAAGGAAGAAGTCCCATAATTTATTAGATCAAAAGTTGTATTTGTGATTTTTAGTTACATTCATTTCCTGGATAACATTCGTTTCCTGAATAACAAAAGCAGTCCATACAGACAGACAGACATTAAAATATTCCATTTCATGCTTATTATTGAAGAATTTGATAGTCTTAATTTCCATAGAGTTAAAAGAAAGTGCTAACATGGGCATGTACGCAATTACTGACTGAGGGAATCAAACAACTGGATCTGATGTCATGTTCTCAGCAAGTAATTCGTATCATTTATCTTTTTTACAGTTCTTTAAGGGAAACAACACTGTACATCTTATGAGCACTGAGTGGCAATGGCATAACTGGGATATCAGTTCACAGAGATTGCAGCGGAATCCTGTGTACCCGTGCGGTAGCAAAGATATTTAGTTACAAACAGTACAATAATAATAGCTATTAAGAGTGCGTCACCTTTACAAAGCTCACGTTTACAAAGCCCTAGTTAATTAGTCAGCACCTAGTTAATAATTTCATTAAGTGCAATTATCAGCAACAATGTTTATATCATTAGATCATAAATAGACCTTCTGTGACGCTTTGAACATTTCTGCGTTTTCTCCCTTTCAAGGTTAAGTCAAAGAAATGAAACATAACTGCAATTGCAATATGCATTGAACTTGCACATTATTAAAACAGTTATGTTTCCTGGACTGTTTTTTTTTTCTTTCTTCTGATTAACATTGTTGACATTTTATCTTTTTTTCTTATGCGAATATAATAAGTACATACATAATGTATATTTTTTTTATAAATATACAATAAATATATGGTTTTAGATTTATTTCCTTACCCCAAAAGATGGAAGTATTAATAAACATGCATTTTTATATATTGAAATTGCTGTCAGGATCAAAAATGATGGTCTGAATCTGTATAATCTGTGATCTGTATAATTTGTCTTCTTAACAGCTATGGCACAGGCAGCAAGAGTACAGGCATACTCTGCAGCCATTTCATCTTTATCTCAGACAAGACTATTTAAAGTATAGTAGCTACATAAAATATCTATAGAACAATCTTCATGATCTTTCAGGAGATATCCAAGTTATTTCCTAGTGCATTAAAGAGATTAAATTGGATTACAAGAAAAACAATAAATCTTTGTTTTCTAAAACTTACAACGAATGCACTTCTTAAGAACATGTGATGCTTTTGCTTCTAGTGTGTCATTTGGAATATGTGTGACGTTATTTTAAGCTATTAATCATTAAAAAATTATGCATCAAAGTTTCATTGAATATATGTAGATATATAAAATTGTAAAGCAAACCGGCCAATTTTTGCTTTCAGCTGCATGTTTAACTTCACACAAGCATGCAATAAAGGCTTGTGTCTACACTGATACTCATTTGCTGTCAAAACACCTGAAACAGAGGGGTTCACATAGTTTGTTTTAGGAGTTTGACTTTCATGCCAAGCCAGCAGGGACAAGGAAGGAGACTCTGCATCTGAATTCTGTTTTTCCACTTAGTACCTAGAGAGCATAAAAACTAAGCTCTCCGATCAAGCTGGTAAAGTTAGGAGCTTAAAACTTGAAACCTGAAGTAATACCCTTGTAATTCACTTTCTTTTTTTTTTATCGTTATTTTATTTTTTATCAATTTGTTGTGAAAAGTGCTCTATGGCTGTAGAAAATACCCATGAAGCTCAGTCTAACAGAGAAAGCAGAAAAAAAGGAGATTGCTGTGACATGAGTCACTTCACAAGCTAGATGGAATCCAGGCTCTCTGGGAAAAAAAAAAAAAACATAGAAGAAAATAGGGGAACTGGCCCTTTTTTATCCAGAGCTCTCAGAAGATATGGGTGGGCAAGAAACCCCAAGATGCAAGCTTGTGTTGAATTGTCATGGTTTGTGTCCCAGGTGGCGTGGTGCAGAAGAACTGTGCTTGTCACTATAAACTCTAGCGTTCTGTATTAGGGAGCAGGCTTAGGTGATCTTTGAGAGTAAGCTTATGTGGCAAATGAAGATTGACAGAAGTCCAAAGAAAGTTCATCTTCTGCACATGGGTCACTAGGGCTGATCAGGATGATGTCTTCTGACAAAGTAATTTTTTTACTGATGAGTATCCTCTTCCTGTCCATATTCCGACTTCCCTTAGGGATCAAGGAGGAAGTCTCCTGTCAAAGAGATGGGATAGCAGCTTTGGACCTGTGGGAGAGCTACAACCACACAAAGCACTCTTTACCAAAATAATCCAATTTATGTATAACCTTGGATGCATATAACTATGTTTGACAGAATGGAAAGAAGAGAAGGTGGATGGCCTTAATACTGGCCCATTTGAATTATTGTGAATTAATCCAGTTCACTCCCTTGATTACCGTCCTTTGAGTGAAAATCTTCGTGTTTTCTGCTTTCTATCTTGCTTCTTAAGTGGAAACTCTCGGACAGTAAAACCTGGCTATAAGCAAAACTAAAGAAGGATGCTGCGCTCTGGCATCTTGTGCTTTTTCTCTGTGTGCTATCATGATTCATTCCTGACAAAGTTGTGTTCAGTGCTGCATTTGACCCTGTTAACTGCAATTTATTGAGCTTTTGAAATATGAGGACAGTGCTTTCAAAGTACAAAAAATCTCATTCATCAGACTTGTTCTGCCATTTCTTTGCTTTTATGTACAGAAGAGTTATGATCATCACCTTGGACTGTCTTGATAGCATCTGAGAGAGAGATTGCTTTGATTTTATCCACAAAGATGATTATGAACAGCCCAACTTGAGAAGCATATGCTAGGTGCATAACTTAATAATACTTCTGAATAATTTTGTGAGACAATTGAGCATCTTTCATGTGCTGAAGTTGAACAGAGACTCAGGGAGCAGCGATAGTAGCCCACTGGTCATTAATAAAATTAGGGGCTGGGAACAGACCTATGTTGGCAAATCCTAACAGTCTTATACAGGTAAGCTGAAATAAGATTATGGCAGTAGATCCATCTATACATATAATAAAACAATAATGAATTAATCATTAATATATTAATAATAAAACACTAATTTTGTGGTTTGATTTTATACTACCCATCTTAAGACGACACCCAAATGACCTTCAGTAGTATGAAAACCAACCATTTTTCCCTAAATTTATTGAATTGACTCCCAACACCTTACCTAACAAAGGCACACAAAATTGATATAATAAGCTTTCAAAGACAATGTAAGTATCCATCTAATAGCTTACAAATATTATTAATTCAAAGAGTTAACCACTAACCACCTTAGAATCATGTTTTATCTGTGTTTCGAGTCTGTTCCAGAAGCTATGACCCGTCTAAAGGCACGGCCTAGATTTTTTTGCACACTATAGTATACTCTCTGAATCCAAAGAGTTAACCACTGTTAGCCTTAGAATCATGTTTTATCTGTGTTTCCTTTCCAGTGATTTTTCATTTATGTCTGAGATTATCTCAATGACTTTGTAAGCTTCAGTGCTTTAGGTCAACAGATTGGGCATTTCAGCCTTCATTTTCAAGGATTGTTTTGAAATTAAGACATACCTAATATTATTTTAACCTTGTTATTGTCTGTTTGTGTGGAGAAGCAGCATGATAACATTGATTTTCAAGTTTAAAAAAGCACTAACCATGTCAGATAACATTTGAAGCATTTTTCTTGTGATATCTCCCATGTAAGATCTTGGGTTATTAAAACACACACGTAAGTGCTTGGGTTTAGTTTTTGTCACTGGTTTTGTCCATGTCATTGGGATCTGACAACACACGGACTATCGTAATAGATTAGTTATACTGCAGATGGCCTATTAAAACTAATTCTTAGCGACAGATATTATATTAGTAATTGGTGAGGTTAGATTTCTTGCAGTCTTAAAGCACAATCAGTGGCTTAAGGTGAAACTCTGTTAGAAAAATACTGCTTGTTCTCTGCAGGCAGTAATTCTTATGCATAGGTTATTAGATGTTTGCAATGCATATGTATTAGGTGTTATTGTCATGCATACTCACCTGCACCTGAAGGCTCTCCCGAAGGCACATCTGAGTGTCTTAGACGGCAGTGCAAGTGACTGAAACAAAATCTGTTTACAAGAGATGCTACTAAGCTAGGAGAACGAACAGAAAAGTGTGGAAAGTATGAGAACTCCGCTTGTAATTTTAAATATTTAACAGTCACTTGAAATTCACTTATTGCAAGGCTATCTTTTTTTTTCTTCTTCTTCTTTTGGCTCATCAGTGGGTGTTTAATAAGCATTTGAAGTTGTTTCCATGCACAAAACACATACAAGAACGTTTGTCCTTTGCATTGTAGCAATGCGCAAACAGCTCTTTCCTTCAGATGCAACCTTTGCAGCCACAAGTTTTCCAGTTTCAGACGGAACCTTCATTATCAGAGCATGCTGTTACATTTAAAATCAATCTGTGATACTGAAAGACTCCCAGTGGAGAGGAACCTTCAGCTCACAGACCAGTTATGCCTTTATTTTATGTTCTTTGTGGCTACATACATTTTTTCCCACAATTACTTTAAAGTACTCTGGCATGTCCTAAAATGTGATCCTTACACCTGTGTTAACTGGTCATGCCAAATTGTGAGGAACCAATTCATGTACTTGATGCAGCTGAAAAGTAATCTGGAAAGAGTGATTATATTTTAGCCACAGCAGATCATTATATGGCGCCAAAACTCAAAACTGGATCTAGACTGGGTCATGCTTCTGCGCATCTTCTCTTTCTTTCCAAACTGCCAAACAGCAGGATACTAAATATGAAGTACAGCTCGCTGTTATTCTTCAATTCCCTCTATGATCAGAATAAACACACTAGGAATGTCTGCTATTTCTTAATGATTATATGCTATCAAACATTTTTTTGTAATAAAACTAAGCTTGTTGTTCTTTTCAGTAGATAATATATAGCTAGTTAACTTTTAGATCACTAGTTAACTTGTAGATCAACTCACTTTTCCTCCCCTCCAAATTAAAAGGGTGTATTCTGGGAAGCAGTTCGGTATGTGCATAAAATGTACCGAAGCTTTAAAAAAAGCAACAACCATGAAATATCCGTCTTGCTTAGGGTCAGAAAAAGATCAAATGCTTAAACATAATAATAAAAATCGAGCATGGATTTAAATTCAAAGACAGTTCTTGTCCATAATACCCATACTTGAAGTCTGTGGGGGAATTTCTTTGCATAGTTAGAAATTTTGAACTAGAACTTAAATAGCACTTGCCTGTTTTATGCACACCAGGATTGTCTTTTAGCCTAAATAAATCCTTTCCCTTCAGGGTATATCTGCCCTAATGTTTTTGTAAAGGATGGTTCTGTCCATACACTACTATTGTGAACTTTTTGTTCACTAGATAGGACGAGTCAAGCTCTTCTAGACTCTTCTTACAAGAATCTGTAGGTCTCCATCTGCCCGGTCATGTTATTATGCCTGACGTCTACCTGTTTCAGTTTTGAGCATATGGGACTAGAACTGTACAGAGTACTTCAGATGAGACCTCAAGAGTGCTTTTTTAAAACCTCTGATTCCTAATGTCTGTTAGGGCTACCCTGCTTGATACATTCCAGGATTCCTTTTTCAGCAGACACATTATATTGGTTGATCAGTCAGAGAAGATGATTAAAAAAAAAAAAAAAAACGGACAAAGTAATTCCCTGTCAGGGTGTAATTATAAAAGCAGAGGAATAGAAACTAAAAGCTGACATATACGTGTTCCACGCTTGCATCACCATTGATATACAGAATTATCCAGAATCTGCTAAGGACCTGGATTTCCTCAGCAGCCGGTGCAGGACTGGGAAGCTCATTAAGGGAGAAGAGATGTTGAGCAGCAGAACTCCCTCTTTCTCTCTGATCTCCACGCTGACGTTCAGAAGCGTGTGCACCGACTGCTTAATGCAGAAACACATCCAAATTCTTAAGGTGCTCTCTGCTTAGAAATTCCAAAAGTACTAAAACATTTATATACATGAATCTTGTAGTTCAATAATATACACTATTTTACACCCTTCTGAATATATATATATAATTCAATGAGTTGCTCTCACTGTAAATGACCACTTATTTGTTTGCAGGCCTTATGATTTTCCATCAAAGTCACTAAAAAAAAATCTGATATCAGAAGACATCTGTGATCCGCTGTCCTATTGCCAGAAATATGCAAGAAAGAAAGGCTTAAAAAAAAAAGTTTCTAATATTCACTAAACAAGTATGTATTCACTAAACAAGTATGTACTGCTGCACCTAAAATAAAACTTGGAAGAAAAAAATCCCTCCGGTCTTTTAGATCATTTAGTTTATACAGACCAAGAATAAGATTCAACTACCCTTATCTTAATTATCCTTATCTTGCCATGTACTGTACCTGCAGGTATTATTATCAACCATAAAATTATTCACCCACAGAGTTTAACTAACTGCCCAAAGCAGTGTTTTCCATGGACCTATAACAGTTAAAAATGTTTTCCTTTATTTCAAATTCACTGCAAATAAGTTTTATTGGAGTAAAGATAAGAGACAAAAAGGTAATAATTATATTAAAAAAGGCCTGTTTGCACTACATTCACTCAGCTTTTGTATGTGTGGAAACAGGAATTCATTTCAAGGTTCTGTAAAATTCAGTCAAAGGCATAGGAATTGTATCTCCATAGCTACTTCTGTGGCCACTTCAGCTGTTTCTTGAACGTTGAGTCTAAGCTTCTCGAGTCTAAGCTTCTCTACCATGCAGCTCTTCCGTTATTTATTGTTGTATACTTGAAATTATTCCCCAATTCAGTATGGAAACCTTCAACCTTATAGTAACTATGTTTCTTAATTGCTAGTGTTTTTCTGATCCTGCTTGCTGATTACACCTCTTTCAAGGACAGAATGAAAAATGCAGTAGGTTGCATTGTATTCACTTTCCATGATCTCTCACGATGTGAAATGAATTTTTTCCTGGACTCTTTTTCACAAGGTGAAACTTATTATATTTGAGGTTTTCTTTGTCAGATAAGCCTCTGCTTTCTATGAAAATACCTGCTGATATTGAAGATATTTTTATAAATGCGCAAGTAGGACAATTAAACCATGAGATTATAGGGGCAATCGGGGTGCCTTTAAAATATTGTTGAGGTATTTCTATTTTGATATATGGTGTTTTTTTTTCCTGTAGATTAAAGCATCTTGTTCCCAAAGATCCTTAAGTTACTGCTAGTAACTAGTGAGTAACTGCTAGTGAGAAAGAATTACTCTGAAAGAGTGGCAGAAATGGAATGTAGAATGGAATGTAGAAAGTGTTCTACATTCATGGTAGAATAAGGTTTTAGAAGTGTTTTACTCATTTGCTTATCTTAAAGAGAGCAAAAGACAGTTTTTACCATGTTTTATAGTGATACATTTGATTAAATGATCAATAGCTTTATATTAAAGGATTCCTACTGTTTATTTCCAATGTAGGCAACTGATGTGGTCAGAACGATCATTTCTCATTAAAAAAGAGAGAAACAAAGATCATCAGGAAAATCTGTTAGAATATAAACCGCATCTAGAGAAACACCAAGAAATCAAATTCCCTTCTTTTACAATATTACTTGTAACAGATGTTCTGAAAAGCTGATGATGAGTCCATTGTTTACAGTAAGCATTCTTTTAATTCTGTAGATTAAATAAATACAGGGTTACAAAGCATGAGAACCTTTTTTTTTTTTTTGGTTAAAGAAGAGGGTGTCTGGTGAGCAAAGAAAAAAAATCTCCTCAGAAGTAACCCCTCCAAAATATGTTGCAAAGCAGTATAAAAAAGGGTCAAAATGAGTGATAATTAACAGAGCTAGCTGACACCATGTTCTTTAAAAGTAAGTTAAAGATGAACATCAGTTGGAGGCAGGATATCAAATATCAGTACAGTGAGAAAGAAAACCTTCCACTGGGTGAAAGGGATAAGAAGAAAAACAAGTTTTAGCCTCTCAGTTGTATTAACAGCTGACTAAGCTCCCATGGTATTCAAAGCACAGCCAATGGCAATGAATGCCAGGGAAAACAGTATCTTCTAAATAAAAAGGCTAGTAAATGAAAAGTCAAGATAAAAAATGAAACTTGTGAACAACAGGAATGAAACAAAGTGTTTCAGTTGCGATGTGCTTGCAAAAGCGGCTCTGCTGGGTTATGGGAGAACTGGGAGAGCCAGTTAGCAAAGCAGTGCAAAATGCCAGCCCTGGGCAAGAACGATGCAAAATGTGAGCTCTGGGCAAGAACAACACAAAATGCCAGCCCTGGGCAACAACGATGCAAAATGCCAGCCCTAGGCAAGAGCAGGAGGCAACGCTCTTCACCTCCGCCGCTGCGGCCGCCGCAGCGGAGACAGAGACGGAGCTGGAATTCATAGTCTCTCCTTTGCACATGCTAAAAGATTTGCAGATTCAAACAAGCCAGAGAAGCCATCAGCTCATCAAGTTTAAAGACTGCAGCAGTAAATCTGTTGTATGGAGTGAAATATTTTAAAGGGAATATGAGAAGGAAGAAGAATTCAGGAAAGCTGGTAATGATTAACACTATATGTGTTTACACTGCAGTAAGAATTCCAGTTCTCATTCTAGGTGTCGTGATAAAAGTCTTAAATTTGGAATTCCACTTGCATTGTGACCTCCTGGTCAGATAGGATGTTCCTGTGCTAGCAACTTTCCCTGCCCTCCTCCTCAGTGACTCTCACGCTTACTTGTTGTCTGCATTGGCAGGACCCTGGCTAACAATTCTCCTTCTCCGCAACCTCATGCAGGGAAGACAAAAGCTTTGGCAAAAATTGGCCCTTTTCACAGTTTGCTAGAGTTCTGTTGTTCTTAACACATAGCTCTAAATTCAATTTAAAGCTTTCCCTGAACAGACGAAAGTATTGTCAAGCAAAGCTGACAAATTCTCTAGTTTCCCAAGCCTCGCGGCAGGTGCAAACAGAGAAGGCTGTAAAAGATACCTGCAGTGTGCATGTGAGTCTCAGGTTGTGTGTCTGCTCTTGTGTCCACACAAGGTTTGCTTTGGCAAACCCTCTCATCTCTGAGATTCCCAACTTTGGGAGTAAACACAAGCCCTAGGCTGAGATGGCATCCTACCATTGTGGGTTCAGAATGGAAATACGAGTTTGTCCCTCTGGAGTCAAGATTTGTTCCTGGAAAGCCAGTTTTGTTTTGCCCCACAGTGGCGACACAGGCAGGCCCCTGTGGGCCCCCCCAGCCTGGCCTGTCCCACCCCACACTGGGCCTCCCCCAGCCCCATCTCAGCCCAGCCCCGGGCCACCAGCTGGGCCAGCCCCGCCAAGGCCCGGCCCCTGCCCCTGCGCAGCCGCGGGCCCTAACCCCAGCCTGGACCCCGGCTCCCTTGGGGCAGAGGACAGGCCCTGGTGGCACGGCCTGCTCCTGGATTAGGTACAAGGGCAAGAAAGCAGCGGGATTTCTGATTCTGCAGTCCTTGCAGTCAACAAGAGGGTCGCCTGGAGCAGTGTATGGGTGAGACAGACACCCATGCCACGCTAGTGACTTCTTCTTGCGTTGACACAGAATGGAAACAATTTTCTGTTTTTTCCCTCACTCCTCTCCCTTCTCTGCCACCATCTTTGGCCTTTCCACCTTCTTGATTATTGGTTCATGGTGAGTGTGAATTGAGTCATTCATACCTGATAACCAAACTCTATGTCTCTTGAGATTTTTGGACAATTCTTGTTTTAGTTTAGTTCAGCTAATTCTCCCTCACCACTTTTTAAGCTATGACTATTGGTTAGAGATTTCACTAGGGAACACAGAATCGCATTCTGGTAGTACCTTAAAAACAACTGGGCGGGGGGCGGAAAGGGATGGGCAGGCAGGGCAGTCTTTTAGGCTTCTTTTACAAGCTTACTTAATACTCCAATGCACATTTGATGTTTCCTTTATTCACAGAGAATGTTTCAAACTACTAAAGTTTATCACTTTTCTTCACAGGAGGATGTTTAATTAGTCTATATGTTAGTAAAATTAAGCTTCAAGAAAATACAAAAGTAATTCAACTCCTCTTTTATAATTTGCTCTTGCATGCAGAGCATTCCAAATTTGCTTACGTAGACTCTGTGGCTGCTTACCCGATGTGTGTACTTGTTGCCCTTGAGAAAGCTTCAGGGTATGGTAAGCCATTGGATGCATGTATGGGTTAACTTTAGTTAAGATCACTTAACTTGTAATTACTCTTCATACTTTAAAATACAAAAATTTATATGAAAAAAATGCAAGTGCTGGCCTTAATGCTGATTTTGTGCTGCTTTATTTATTTAACTGCTATTTAGTAGTAGTATTATTAGTAGGAAATTTTTCCTCCCGATTGGGGCAGGTTTGGTTTCTTTGCTGAACTGAGCTTAATTTAAGTGCAGGTCTAAGCGGTTTGCTCCGTTGAGGCCAGATTTCCTGATTCTTACAGGATGTGTCATTGAAGAACTATTCATGGTGATTTAGCCTGCACATCACAGACTCACTGCCAGAGTCAGAAGAGAGGGAAAAACGCCTGCGGATCTGAAGTGACCTTGGAGGTAACCAAGCCTATTTTGTCAGACACCCAGATTTCTGCTAGAAACTTCTAGGGTTTCCAGGAGAATAGAGCTGGAAACCACTAACCTTTCACATCTGTTATAGTGATGACACTATGCACAGCAACACACATACTGGAAGAAAATACAGTTAAGATAGTAAAAAAAAATGGGTTATCCTATGCAATGTGTCAAATGACTGTCACTAATTGCTAGGCTAATAAAGAGCTAAGTTGTAAAACTGCAGAGCATTGAGGGTTCTTGTCTGCTATCAGACATGGCTTTCAAAAATATACTTGAAAAGCTATAATTCATTCTTTGGTCAAGCAACTTGCACAAGAAATGTTTTTTTACCATTTACATAACATACCAGGCAACTTCTATCTTGAAGACACTTATAAACTGTCAGGATTTTTATAAAATAATACATTTCAAGCTAGGATGCAACAAGACGAAAATGAAATCTGTTTACAGAGCACAATAAACATATGATAGAACTATTAACTTTCTGTGTTGCAAAATGCATCTGGTAAATCAATATGGATGTAAGGGCACCAGGCACTTTGAAAATCAATGTAATAAATAAATATAGGAGTTGAATAACAGTTTAACAGTGCGTGTACAGAGATGTGATTCATCTCGACACAAGTAACACATGCTAGATAATCAACAGAAATGACATTCTTTAAAGCATTGAAGAAAGAATGTGATTAAAGGACTGCTCTGGAAGTCAAAAATTATTTCCAGACCCTCTGACTGACTGGTCTAATGGTAGGTTTTAACCTTCTTATAACTCAATTTTTATATTTGTAAGATTAGGACAATATAAAGACAGTATTCTGAGATTCTTAGGCACGCAAACTATTATTAAAAATAATTATGGCTAGAAGGAGTACATTTTCCATTTATAGTCACATTTATGCACCGAGTTCTTCAGAAGCAATTACTGAATTACTGGGTTTTGGAAAGCTGCCAGGAGAACTGCATCTGGGAAGTTAAAACTGGTTTGGAGCCTGACACTTCTATTTCTTTCCTTCTTTTATTTCTTAAGAGCTTACAAGACTCCCAGGACCAACCCAAAGGCAAGGTGAAGAACACAGGAATAAATGAAACAGTAACAAGCTGGTTTCTGATTAGCAGGAGAAAGAAAAGAGAATGCCTAAATAGCAAGTATAAGCAGGTCAAACAGGCTGTAGGTAGTCAATACCAAAATTGCTTGTTGCAAGCTCAGGCCTGGGATGAAACTAAAATACAGGGTTTTCTTAAAATTCCATGGTCCATAAATCCACACGATCAGCCTTATGCTGACTGGAATTCAGTATAGTGTATCTAAAAAGATATCAGGCATTAGGAGAAAAGGCATTCTATTTATTCCCAAACTCCTACTTGATGCAATATTAAGTCCCTAGAACAAGCCTACAGCTGACTTGAACAACTGGCAGCCTGTGAGAACCCCATCAGATCCTAGCAGTCTGTGGAAAGAAATCATTCTTGGAAACTTTGTGAAAGAATCCCAGGATTCAGAACACACATTCTGGATTTTGATTTGGATACAACTCATGGGAACAGGGAACAAAAGGTGAAGAGGGGCAGTAACAGGGCTAATTATATATATATGTATATATTTTATAGCTAATAGTATAACCTTTATTGAACTGTTTTAACACTTTCCCCATGCATAATGGGGACAAGCAAGGGCAGAAAAGATGAAGGTCCTTCTGGCTGAGCATTCCTCCTTCTTTCATCTACTCGATAAATATTAGCAGGCAGAAGTTCAAATCCCTTGATTCCCAACCAGTCTAAGCATTGTGACTGTTTCGGCATTTCCCCTTCTGCTTAAAATGTTTCACGGTCGGTCAACTTCTGAAAATTTAGCAAGACTTTGGTAAGTTTGCAAGGCTTCTCAGTGTCAACAACTGAAAGTAGCAGAGCTTCTGAGAGCAGTAAGTGTGATGTTCAGCAGTAGCAAGCTTGATCTCTGTGCAGACCACTTCTTGTTGACTTTAGCACATAGAAGCCACAGCATTCAACCTTTGGCATTTTCCTTTAACAAAAATGTCACTTTGCCTTAATCCATAAAGAAGTCTAGCTTATCATCTACCAAACTCCCTGAGCAGAACTCAGGTACCACATATCATTCCATCAGATTGCGTGTGTGGTACCAAGTCACTGGGGTAATACTAACTTTTAAGACTGAACATGTATAACCAAAGAAATCTCTA
The DNA here is from genome assembly GCF_000705375.1 of Tinamus guttatus. Next base: position 450,555 of record NW_010589945.1, read on the forward strand.
AGTATGTTTAAAGAATTATTTTCTATAATAGAAAGAAATTTAAGTGTAAGGACAAATTTTAAGGATTTAAAGAAGACAAAGAAGAGAAAGTAGAGTAGAATAATGGCAGAAATAGGCAAGTCAAAATAGTGAGATAAAGAGCCTTTTTAAAAAGTAGCAAGTTAGAGAATAAAAAGCCAGTAGCAGAAGCAGAATAAAGGGCTATAGCATTTTAATCAGTTTTTTGTAAGGAGCAGATTTAAACAAAGGTAACATTATATTTGTGACCCTAAAGTCTGCCCTCCACATTGTTACGCTTTAAATCTCTGTTGGAAGAAGCTATTTATATATAGAATATTTACAGTAATAACACCAATCCATAAATGTTACATTTCATATACACACAGCAGAAGGAAATGTTATTTATTAAATGTCCACAAAGACACACCCTTTGCTCTAAAGATTTTACACGCTAGAGGAGCATCAGGATGAAAGTCCAGGTGGAAGAGGACACCAAGGTTAATGTATATATAAAAAGATTTATAAGTAAACGACTTGAGAAATTGCTGACAGAGACTGTTCCAAATGCTGAATGCTGTCTGAGGAGACAGGCATGCAGGTGACCGTATGAGGAAGAAATACCACGGGAAGGCGAGATGTTCAAGAGAATAGTGGGGATAGAAGTGCCAAGATACACAACCAGGTTATGCAAAAGCCTTCAGTGACAGGAAAACCGCATTTCCTGGTGAAACATAAGAGTTTAACAAGTAGATAGTAGTGCAGGAAGTGGAAAGGCTACTAATGCATTGCAGTCTTGGAAAGGAACATATATAAAATTAACAGGAATTAAAACTGTCGAACTAGCTGCTTCCTTCCCTGCATGATTCATTGTGAATATTTGCTATGCAGATTTCCCCAACCTGAGTCTGTTTAGAGAATCTCTTTGAGGCAGAGCCACAATTTCTGACAATTACTCTATTTGCATAGGTGCAAATTATTGTGCCCTAGGCTGGCTGACTAATAAACTCATTTCGCAACAGAGGAACTCACCTGAATCTTCCGCATTTCCTAGTTAGGCTCACACAAGGCGCTGGGGAAGCAAGTGTTTCTAGGAATATTACGGGTAACACCAAAATACCAGGCTCATTAGCTCTGCCTTATTTTTTTCCCTTTAGATTGGGAAAAAAATGCTGTATTTTGTTAGAGCTTGGTAGAGTCTTGGTGTCTGGTGTTAAATAAAAATGTAGGCTGCTCTATAAAGCCTGGAAAGAAAAGGAAATAAATCAAGGGGCCAGAGGAAGAAAGGGCAGAGCATGCCTCTTCCATTTAGCTGGAGCAAAGGATGGTATTTCAGAAGATGTTTAAGTCACTGTGCATGCATAGCACTCCTGCTATTTTTATGATTCATCCATTTATTTACCTTAGTTATTAAAGCCCATAAAAACCATCCCACAAAGAACCACCAGTATAAGCTGTCAGAACGTGACCAGAGGAAGGTGGCGAGCAGGAACATCACCTGCAGGGACTGATAATTAATAAACACACAAATGAAAAGCATAGCAAGGCGGTCACAGAAACCACAAAGACAAAGCAAACATTAGCAGCAGTTCCCTGGTCGGCGGCCCGGACCAGCCCCACGCCGCCCGCAGGGGCCCCGCAGCAGCTGCGCCCCGCGCTCCTTCACGGAGCGGCACCGAGGCGCTTTCCACCGCTCCAGACCGGCGCCTGGCGGCCCGGGAAGGCACGGGGGGA
>NW_010589945.1:453331-523813 GCF_000705375.1 Tinamus guttatus
CCGGGGGGGGGGGGGGGGGGGCGGCGGTTGAGGTAACGGCCGCGGGGTAACGGCCGTTGAGATAACGGCCCAGGCGCTGTCGCGGCCCATGTGGCCTCTCATGGCGCCTTCACACGAAATGAATAAAGCCGAAAAGCCTTACACTCGCCTCGTTTTATATTTATTTTTATTTTATTTATTTTTCGTTCTGACGCCATCTCCTCGTAGTGTCTGCCGCTTTAGCGTCTTTGCTGGCGTTCCTTCTTAAAATCTTGGCTGTGTGTGAGTATCACACCTGGCATTTAGCTAGGTGAGCAGTTACTGGGGTTTCTGATGAATCATCTGCCTGGGGACTGGTTGCTTTTGTACTTTTAGAATATATTTAACCTGGCCCCGTGCAAATCTTTAGTCAATTTAGTTGACAAAAAACAGCACAGTTGCAGGCTGTGTGTGTTTGAGCATTTTATTTTATGCTTTTATCTGTATTAGTCAAAAATTATTAATTTGCAGAAGTGTCTTACTTTAGTGGAGTGTGCTGAAGAGAGGAACTAATTTTTGTGGAAAAAAATGGAGTGCATCGTGACAGTAGAGCATAAATTGAAGGGAATTTTCTGAAGTTTCCTGATAGGGAAGGAATCTGGCATGCCTAAATCCTCTCAGTAAAAAAATGAAGCTCATATCCTCCTCCACATAAATTACACCTGTGACCTCAAAGCAGTTATGTATGCTCCCAACATATGTAGAATCATGGAATCATTATGGTTGGAAAAGGCCTTCAAGATCATCGGCTTCAATCGTAAGTCCGTCAACACCATACCTGCTAAAGGCCTTAAGTGCCTCATCTACATGTAAGGCATTATTCTTCGTGGAGGGAATGCCTTCTCTTTTCTCTTGAGGTACGATGAGTATAGCTTTGCAAGAGTTTAATATCCTGGGCAGCATAAACAGAGATGTTAATACATACATACATTTGGTTTTCTAGCTGTGTGTTGAAGGTTGTTCTCAACAGGATGTGTCTTTCTCTCTCTCTCTGTTTTTTTTTTTCCTTCATACAGGAAAACTAATAAATGAAACTGAAAGCTTTTCCTCTACAGAACGATGACCTTGACCTTTTGGGGAAGTTTGAATAAGTTTAAAAAAATGCCACTACCTTCTTTCCACCCTCTTCTAAAAGAAGCAATTCACAGAATAATAAAACATTGATAATAATTGTGTGGATTATGGGCAAAGGACTCTTGACTGGTTCTGCAATACTAAAGTAATAAAATACTCTCCATGATCAGGAATTTGTGTCTAAAATTTCCCATAAATTTGTTTTGATGAATTCCTGTAATCTTTTTATTCAGTTTTTTTTTCTCTTGTTTGCCTTTTGTGCAATGAAAGAACATTCAGAAAGCTCTTCTTTAGCTTTTTATTCTTAGACCTATCTTTAAGTTCGTTGCACACCATACCATAGAGTAAGAAGCTAAAATGAAATACTACTATTTTTTTCCCTTTGTTAAGATATGGGACAAACAGAAGGTCTATCTTGTATTTTCCTCATGAGAGGTCCATATTTAGGAGGGAGATGAAAATGAGAATCGTGCATTGTGTGGAAAATACGCTTGACTAATCTGAAACAGCAGCACTAAAGTAGATTAAGAGTCTTGTTAGGTAGAAAGAACTGTTTATGAATGTGGACTTCTTCTGTTGAACTCTGTGCTTAGGTACCTTTGCTCTTAGTGCTTCTTAGTTCTGAATAGTTAGAAGGAAGATGAAGAGTTTGACTTTTATAAGTTAATTAACTTGCAAAAACTTACTGTGCTGTCTGTGTGGCATCTTGTTTAGTCAGCTAAATAATTCTGAAACTGTAGTTAAGAATGCTTGTGGTTAATCCTCACTTATAAGACTTATAAGAGTTAAAGTATATTTACATATATATATTTTTTTAATTGTGGTATAGGACAAAGAGTTTAAAAACCTTCAGGCTTAAATTAGCATTTTACTGCAGTATTTATTAGAAAACCTATGGAATTCCCATTGGCTAATACTTGTTGAATCATAACCAGCATTACTGTAGCGTATCTCTTGCATCTCTAATTATATGTGATTATTATCACTACAGAAGTGTGTAGGCACTCAGGTTATGTTATACTGGTAAAGAGGAAAAAACGTGCTACCTAAATGCTGATCTTCATGTAGTTACTTTATGTGATTTTCATCTAAGGATGTGCAAGGAACCATGTAGAACTGTGTTCTGCTTTTACCTCTTATAATTTTGAAGTCTGCTTTCTTCTATTTTACAGTAATACAAACCAATATATATTAAAAAAAAAGTCTATGCCTTTTGCAGTAGTGAGTTCTGGTCTGTGCCATCTGATTTTAGCCAAAGGATCATACGCTTGATTTTGGTTGGAATGAGTCTCTGAAGGCCTCTGTTCCAAACTCCTGCTCCAAACTCACTGCTTGCTTAACTTAGAAGCTGGTTGCAGTGAAATGCAGGTAAAATTTTTACCATTTTCATAAAAATAGATACCCTTCTGAACTCAAGTCATTGTTGAACCCTGTTCTGGATTAGTGGGCAGTTTATACTGTGGCAGTGGATGTTCTAGAATATTCTGGCCAATTTATTATTAACCAGATAGATACAAAACCTTTTATTAATCCTTACTGTCATAAAAAGGTTTTATCAACCTTCTTAGCATGAGAATGCAATAACAGTTTGGAACCTTTGTTGCCTATCTTAATTAAATGTATATGTAATATTGCATGTTTATATGTATACCATATGAGTGTACATATATATAAAATTACATATATGTATATTAAAAAAACATCTTTTTTTTTTTCCTGCATTAGTGCCTGAAGAAAGATCAGCGTTTGGTGTTAGTGTTGAAATGTTTCCGTACTGGATTGCTTTCACCTGTGCAACCATGCAGGATTCTCTTATGCCGTGACCTATTCCTTATCTTGTAGATCTGCTCATAATGAAGAATTCCTTAAATTTCAGTGCATTACTGCACACCTGCCACTTGGTAGTTTGGTGTTACAAAACAGGAAAAAATTGTTTGTACTTCTCTTTTGAAGTGATCTTTAATGCTTAACATTGAGAATAAGTAGGGTAGGACTGCTCTTACTAGTGAAGAGGCTTAACAGTAGTAACTTAAACATTGATTATTCAGATAGATTAGCTTCAAATCTTTAGTGCCTAAAGTTCAGCTACAAATCTAAAATGATAAAAATTACATTTTAGAAAACAGTAGTCTTTGCCCAATTCTGAGGTGGGGAAGGAAAGATAGAACAGTTTTGTAAAGGAGAACACATTCTTCAGTACAAATTCTTCAATACAACTTTTTTTCCTTCCTTGCAAGCCCTTCTGTAGAACTGTGTTCTAGATTATGTCCAAATAAGTCTGTAAGGACTTTTTTTCCACTTGTGCTCTTGTTACCAAGATATACATGTTGACCTGTCTTAATATTTTTCATTGTTCTGTGTGACTATAAATTCTGTTGTGGCTTATTGCTATTCTTTACAAGAACTTACTCCTGTACCTACGGGTGGATGGAGTGGACCATACTTACAATGATTCTGATTATGTGCTCAACCATTTTCCTTCTGGCATTATTTTTCTATCTGACACTGGCTAGGTTCAGGTTAATCTCATAAGCGCACTTGAAATTGAAGCATTGAATAGTTATTTTTTATTTTCTATCTTAATACAATTACACATTAAGATGCAAAATACATTACACAAGAGTGTTTTTTCATTTTTTTTAATTGCTTAGACTTTTTTTAGGACAGAGTGACTTTCAGTAATGAAAGCAGTTACTGCTAAGAGGCAAGGACTGTGATTTCAGTATGTGAGTCTGTAGTGTATTCATAGATTAACATGCTGAAGTAAAAGTAATAGATACATCTAAATAGAAAATTGCTGAGTGGAAGGAAAACTGGAGTTTTGGAACAGACTGCTTTGCTGCTTCATTGTGGAAAAAGCGCCTCTTTGAAGTCCACGGTGAATGCAGTGTCCCAGTGACTGGGGACCCTGGGCATTATTGAATGGCTTTTTAATCTGGCTAGCTTCTCCCTTCTGGTTACCTGCTGAAGCTTGATGATCGCCTGTTGCAAGGGAGATTTGTGATACGGCAGGGTGGGGCAGCAGTCGGACACGCTGTGAAGTCTTGGGCAGCTGTGTGCCACGTCACAGCACACGATGTCACCCGCCTGCGTGTGCCAAAGGCGTCCTGCTGGCATTGATCACTGATCCTCATCGGTGGAGATCAATATGTGCTCAGACACAGCTTGTGACCTGGCTATCTAATGGCATAGAACCAATGCTACAGCCGTCTCGCTTTCCAGTGTTTATAAGTCTGTCTAAGATTTTTTAAAAAATATTTTATTTAATTTTCACATGGCTTCTAAAAGGAAGAGCAGCAAATTGGGTCTTGGAGTTGTTAGAAAAAAATTTTAGACTCCTTTGAGATGAGTGTCGTTTTTCAGATTTAACTCTGAAGTATTTTAATGGCTATTACAATATTTGTAGAAAGAAGTAAAGCAACTCGCACCTTTGCAAGCCTTAAACTAGCTTCGTGATGCTGATGGTTTTCTTAGATAGGAGACTATTCTCCACAAGCAAGATGGAAAATTCTTAATTTCTCTTTTGGGGTTTCTTCTGTCAAAAATAAAAATAACTTTTTCATCTTGTCATGCATTTAGATGAGAACCGTCCTTTCAAGGAATGACATCATACCTATAGATAGCATTTTATAATAGACTACTTGGATCTTGGATCTAATTTTAAATGGTCTTTTGAGAATACAGAGGATGTGAAATCCAAGCTTAGAATTAAAAAAATAAATAAAAAAATAGTAGTGAATTCTTCCTCAAGGCTGCACAGTTGGCAGTTTGGTAACAAAAATGTTTAAGTAATACTGTTTAGTATGGTTAATAGTGGCATTACTTTTTCCATATGTCTGGTATGGCTCTGTATTGTGAGAGTTCAGTGGAAGACTGGTAGTTCAACCTGTGTCCTAACTTATCCTAGAATGGTGCCATTAATTTACTGGCCTCCTTTTAGCCTCAGTGCTCCTAATGCCAGTAGTGTTCAGCTAGTAATTATCTGGCCACAAAAATCATGTAAATAATGGCTTTCATCTGTCAAGGGTAATGATGTAGAGCACACAACATGACATCTGGGGATCCTTACATGACAATTCTCTCAAAAGCCAAGGTGAACATGTGAAAATTTGCTTAAGACCTCCATTTTCCATTTGTCAAACCTTTTTTTTTTTTTTTTTCTAATGGCTAACTGCAGGGAGGAGGGGAAGGAGAAAAAACAAAAGTAAAAATAACTACCCTTGTTTCAAGAATTAGGTTTGCCTGTGTTTAACTTGTATAGACTGTACTCTTCCAGAAAGGATGAAGTATCATTTTACAATACAGTCTTCAATAAAGTGTGATGCTTGCAGAATTTTAAGAAGAATGCAGTAAAAGTCTCCCACCCTGGTGACCTCAACGTGCAGACTAGAATGCAGAAACTAAATTGGAGAAACTGCTGCTTATTTATGCTAAAACTTCACTATTCTGTTTCTCCAGTAGCAGAGTGCTGCTTTTATCGTTTTTCTTCCTGTGGTTGTAACTGCCAGTTTATAAGCGAATGAGCTTGGTTTCACACTGCTGATATAGGCTGTCTGCTTTGGCCCTGTGACACAGTGTTTCTTCCTGTTCATGCATGATCCGTATGATCATAATTTGCTTTTCATAATTTTGCATGCCTGGATCAGATAAAAGTTCTTTATAACCCATTAGTTACAAGCATATCCATCATGTATCCTTTTCAGGTCTCTAATAGTATGACCAATGCTGACAGTAGGGTTTTTTTTGAGTCCACTTAATCTCAAAGATGCTTCACATCTCCGTTGGGGTTTTCTTTTGTTCTTCCTGGTCTTCCTCGTTTCTGTCATCTGTGCTTTCTGCTACTGTGCTGGTATAACTCATTTGCACTTTTCTCACCTTCATTTTATATTTTGGTAAATATGTATTTCCAGAGCTCATAAGCCCTTGATTTCATATTTGATCTCCTCCTATATCTCTCATCTGGATTGTGGGTCCGTTTTTTTTTTTTTTTTTTTGGGGAAATGCTGTCAAAATGTGGTTATAGCTTAGCCTCCCTTCACCTAGAAGTGAACCATGCTGCTAAATTCTTACGCATTTCATGTTGTTCTTTGTTTCTGTTGGTATCTGTGTTTCTTACTTCCAGAATTTTCTGTCTACTGTTCATAACATCGTGTAGTTTCTTCTATCTCTGATGTGACCTTGCAGTGTTTTATCTTTTTTTTTTTCTCATCCCTGTAGTGAGTTTGTTTTCTATTTCTGTGCTACTCTGCTGAGACTTTTGATATAAAATCCCTGTATTACTCTAGTGCATCTCAGTTTTAACTTTTGGGCAAGACATTTTAAGCTGATTCTTCAATTTCAGCCCTTTCAAAGAAAGGCACTTTGAAAGAATAAAGTGAGTATTAGGCTTTTATCTTATGTGAATAGACAACATGCATTATGAAAAAAGCATTTAATGGAAGTTGTTTATTCTGAATAATAATATTAGGAAAGTAAGCCTGTTTTTCTGCCTTTTTAAGAAGCAATAAAAAAGACTCCTGGGTGTCAGTAATTACTTACAGCAGCATGTTGCAAGTACATGTTAATAAGAAGTAGAGTTCTGAAATTATCAGGTGAGAGAGTCCAATTTCCTCATTGTAAATTTTATTTATTAGCACTAATGAGACTTGTTTTCAGAGAATAATAGACCTGTGCGTGGACAGAAGTGTGTCTGTCTACCAGTAATTGTAACTTAAGCAAATTGAGTTCATACTGTGCTTTGTGGGGGGAGAGGGACGTGGTCCTACTTATGCTTACGTGTTTTGGTCAATGATTATTACTAATACTTACAGGGTCTTTTCCCTCTTACTTCAACAGGCTTTCACTTTTCTATGAAAATCCTGTAATAGCAGGTTAGGAACTTCAATGCTACTTCTCAGCAGTTTTTATTTAACTATGGCAAACAACTTCCACAAAGTGTCTCCTAATACTCAATAAATAACTCCCCTCCTTGTCTCCACTTCCTTCCCCCAAAGTATGTCACTGTAATGAACATTGTTCCCTCTCGTTCATACTGCAAATGGCACAGTGACTGTCTTTGCAGAAGACCGTATCTGCTTACTGAGTTGTATATGTGTGCTAGAACTGCATACAGTGTTTGAGATGCTTGAGTGCTTGTACTTGAGTGCAACTTCTTATTTACTTGTTTGATTTTCTGTCTTAGTTAATAGGATGAACTCCACTGCTACCTTTCTGCATTGCAGTTAAAAAATGATATTTGTTCCTCTTCTTGTACTTAGCCACCTGTTTGTTCGTTCTTAAGATGTGTTGGCAGTGGTCATGTTCATTTGATATGCAAGTGAGTTGATACAATCCTTCACATGGTGGTGCTCATTGTGTTTCTGAATGCGACCTGTTTATTTTATCCAGTTGAATAGGAGTGGAAAAACAGTAGAATAGTTTTGGTTACTTTTGCTGCTCAGGGCAGCAAAACTGTAGCCAGAAACTGATCTGCTTATGAGTTTCAGGTGCGTCTGGTTTTGATTTTGATAAGACATTCCAAAATAAGAATGTTTGCAGCAAATTTCATTTTCTGTTCTGAACTCTGTGCCCTGTTTCAGACTCTGATGACTCAAAATACTGTTGCATTTTTAATGGCTTTATCTAAACTATTGGCCCAGATACTGGCATAGGTAGGTGTGCCAATACCTAGAAGATTGGGATGGAGCCCAGGGCATGACCCTGAATGGTGTGAAAATGGGTGAAGGGAGGAGAAAAAGGCACCATTCCAGAGCTAGATATGTAGTTGCTCAGGCAACCTGTATTGACATCAGCTGTGTGAAATGCTTTGGCAGTTACAGGTCTTGTGTGGAGTTGCCTGAGGTTTCCTGTGGTGTAAGGTTGATCTGCTTTTGCAAGGACTCCCACCCCAAGTGTGTGTGTGTGTGCGCCCGCGCTAGAGATTTGGCATTCTATATGTTTCCAGGTACATTGCTGGACAAATTAGTGCCAGCCTCTGGACACTTAGGCATGTGCTTAAGTAAGTTGCCTTCGTTGAACACTAGCTAAGATACATAATACACCTAAGGTATGTATTTCTGATCTTGGTGGTTTCTGAGGAGGGGATGACTCTACCTTCTGATGGTGAATTCTTCCAAATTTCTTGAGAGTTAACAATTCTGTTTTTATGCAAAAGTATATGGGAACAGTACTTACCCTTTTTTTTTTTTTGCTGGTATATAATACACTTAGGAAGGGGAGTTATGAATGGATATGTTTGTAATAGGAAGATGTCATTTTTGACTACACATAAGCTGCACCTGAAATACAATTAAACACTCTATTTAGTTAAAGCAGATGAAATTCTTAAAGCATATCATCCTTATCTTGATGTAATATGCTGTACTAGAATAATATTCTTACATGTGTAGAGAAAACTTAAAATGTCTGCTGTATGTCAAGGGAAAAGAAAGGATAGAGTACGTACAGCTATATTCATTTTAATGTGAAAACCTGAAGGTATGATGCTAAAAGGTACAGTTTTCCTCTTATTGTTGCAGTAATTATGTAGTAAGTATTTAAAATTAATATTAGTTGTTATGAAAACTGTTGAAGGCAAAGATTCTTCATTACTTATGTTTTATTCTGGTTCTGCATGCTGTCACATGCTTATCTTCTGTAAAAGATGCTGATTGTGTGAGGGCTAAAATATGTTTTCATCCACCCTCTACAAGCTCATCTCTCCTTCTACCAGTTTATTTTAATTTCTGTTGCAGTGAAAACTGCATCTGGAGATTTGTCGGTGAAAGTTCGCTGGTACCTTTCGCTGCTCATCTTTAGGGTCTAGGGACGTTTAGGGAACTTGGAAAATTCCTAGTAAGACAAATGAAATTGAAATCCGTAAAATTTACCTACCTATTTCTATAGTTACCTATAGAAGGTAACTATAGTTTTATGTAGTGAGAGAGATATGTACTGAAATTACTTATTAAGAAGTGATAGCATTAATGGAGTTAGCTGTTTTGATAAATATTTAGGAGTTGTTTTATTTCAAATGTTCCATTTTCAAACAATCTCAAACTTTGTAAGCTGATTCTATTGGTATAATTACGTCGAGTAGAATGATGCTATAGGTGTCGGCACATCACTTGTGACTTCCAGAACAGGCTTTTTGTGCACATCTCTATGTAGTATTTGATTGCTCTGTGAATATGAAAGCATGATTCTTGCCTTAAAACAGGCATTAAAACTTGTGTGGATTGGCTTGCCAGAAAGAAGACCCTAGCTTTTATTTTAAGAGAATAGCTTGCAGTGAAACTTACCCCCAAATTGAAGCTAGCCTGGCCACTGGGGCTGGTTCTGAGACTGCTTGTTTTCACAGAATTCTCTCGTAACCCAAACAAACCTAGGGCAAAATACACCCTATGTCTTAAACTCAGCTAGCAAGTTTGTAAGGGTTCAGGCTGGGTTGACAGGGTGAAAAGAATTTGAAAGCGCCAAATCTCATTTACTATTTTTCTGAATTATAAAACTGTCCTAGATTGCAGGCAAAGAGAAAACTGCCATTTAGAAATGCTTTATTAAATGCTGTTCTGCATGTGCAGCACAGTAACTCATCCTGTATGATGGCGTCTTCTATAGTGAAACCTGTTTATTGACTATTTAGTCTTCTGTCATCAAAGTTGAAAGAAGCTGTTCTTTTCCATAAACAGCAACTTGTAGCATCCATACTTCCATTATTTCCTAGGAGGCAACCAATAGCTAGTCGTTAGATTTTAAAATACAATATCCAATTAATGTTCTTATTTTTGTGGAGAGTTTGCTTCACCCTCAGCTTCAGTTCAGTCATTGATGAATAATCTAGTCTCCCAGACAAAGTCAATTGCAGGGTTTTAAAAATTACTTTTCCTTGTGTTTTGAGGATCAAGACTTGGAATATTTGATTGTCTTTTGAATGTTGTGTGCCAGTTGTGAAATGAAATGACAGAAAATTAAATCTTCCCTTAACCTCTTAAATTTGGGATGATGGTTGAGCTTGAAAGCTGGAATGTTGCTCTTGAAGTACTTTCTCAGAACTGTAGAGGAGCCAGAGCATGCGACTTCAGGAATTGTCATTCTCAAGCAGGAGAATCTCCAGGCCAGTGGGAAGGTAATCACAGAATTTAAACTGAGTGTCTGATCTGAATTCTGGTTTTCGAAGAGAGTAGCATAGGACTCTGGACATACCCTTTATACTCGTGCGTTGATCAGCAGATGCTGATCTTCATCAGAACTTTGTTTTCATGTGACATGTCTTAGTGCCAGGCAGATTTTCATGCCTGTTTAAGATACAGGATTTCTGCTTTTATTTCAGCCATTTTAATGTACTGTTTTCAGAGTGGTTATATGACAAATTATTTCACAGTAGTGAGCTTTCAGTTGCTGATTTTTGCACTGGTTATTCTGTATTTCACTGTAGCATGTTTTCGTGTCTTCTTTGTCCATCTTCATGTGTTACATGGAAAATATTTGAAATTGCCTCTATTTTTTATTTTTCTTCTTTCTTTTTCTTTTTTCTTTTGTTAATTCTCAGTCTAGTAAAGATGTGTCTTCTGTGAGCCTGGGAGGAAAAATCCTGCATTTTCTTCCCTCTCCTACATGTTCAAAATACAAATGTAGAGTTAAGTAACTGATGCATTTTTTTTTCCCCCTTTCAGCTGTTCACTGATGGAATCACCAATAAACTCATTGGCTGCTACGTGGGTGACATAACGGATGATGTGGTTCTAGTCAGAATCTATGGAAATAAGACGGAGCTCTTAGTCGATCGAGATGAGGAGGTGAAGAGTTTCCGTGTGCTGCAGGCCCATGGCTGTGCCCCTCAGCTATACTGTACTTTCAATAATGGCCTATGCTACGAGTTCATGCAGGGAGAGGCACTGGATCCAGAACATGTATGCAATCCAGATATTTTCAGGTAAGATTTTTTTATTTTATCAAGTTCTTCTATGCATTTATGGTGTTCTGTCAGGCCCAGATGATCTCAATGTTAGTTTGAGAGTAGATGGAAATCAACTTACTGCAGTTCATAGGAGCATTTAATAATGTGCTTACTGTATGAGGGCTCATTATTCTCTGGTTTATCATGGAATTTTGGTTCTGAACATATGTAGCAGCCTTCTGGGGAAGCAGCAAAGTTCATATTAAAGGTGGCTTTATTCCAGGGTGTTCCTTAACAGTTGCATGTTACCATCAGGAAATTTATTTACTTAACATGCTGCATGGTTCAGCGTAGGAGGCTGTATTTGATTAAAGTGAACGCTCACTCTTGGTTTCAAAGATACTCTGTTTTGTGTGAATAGATTCAAAGTAGTCTTCCATTGATACTTAGTTTTTTTTTTTTCTTTAAGGTATTGGCAGTGAACTGAAAAGGTTTTGAGATTTAAAACAGTTCACGTTTCATACATGAACTGAAATTGTATTTCATGTCTAAAAATTGCAACTAACTTGAGTGAATTCTTCTTAAAATGCACAGGTTGCAGAATAGCAGTGAATACAGCTCAAGTACCTTTTGTAAGCAAATTAATGCATTCCTCCCCCTGTCAAGCTTTTAGTAGTGCTATTAAAGACCTTTCAGTCTTGCAGGAGGCTTGTCCTTAAACTTGTGTACACTTGGCCTTGTGCATAGCCTCCTTGGATTCCTTATTGCACAGGTTATTGTCTCACTGATAGGAAAAGATGTGATAAGAACTGTCCCATCTATTGCAAATGTAACATTAAATCAAACTTTTTTTCAGACTGATTGCGAGACAGCTTGCTAAAATCCATACTATTCATGCACACAATGGTTGGATTCCTAAATCTAACCTCTGGTTGAAGATGGGGAAATACTTTTCTCTTATACCTACGGAATTTACAGATGCGGAAGTAAATAAAAGGTAAATTATTTTTCATCTGTTTGCCTGCCTGATGCTGACCCTGACCCTTCTTACTCCTTATCAGGATAAGGAGGAAAAGAGTATTTATGACGTAGTATGAGTCCCTGGTCACTGGGAGACCGGGATCAGAGGAACAAAGATATTAGGAGCAGTGCTTAACCTAAATTCTATACTGTAATCTAAAGCTAGATTCTGTGCTGTAATCTAAAGCTTGAGTTGAAGGCAAATTTTTCAGGAAGGAAGGGCAAATCAGAGTGTAAAACTGTAATTTGGAAGTGTTTGTACAGTATCATGAAAGTTCATACTTTTCAATAAGCAGGTTCCAACTTTAAACAATCTTAAACTTCTTGAAAAACACTGCCCTACAGTTGCCCTATTTGTTGCATTTCAGTTAAGAAATCCACTACCAAACTTGCTATATTTAACGTTCTTCTACTAGATAAAATTTTCAAGAAAACTGAAAAATTTGAGCAACTAATTGAAAATCTGAAACACAAAATAACTACTGGAGTGTTTTGCTCTACTTGAGGGGAAAAAATGATGCTTTCATTTGTATAGATACATGTAATATTAAAAAAAATGTAATCTATTTGAAGAAAAGAATGTAATGTTTCAAGCATTAAGTGAATGGAAATCATGCTACTACACCCCTTTTAATCTTATAGTCTTTGAAAATGTGCAGGATTTCACTCATTCCTTCTTCTGAGTTTTGAAGTATTATGGTTCACAGCACAGACAGTCTCCAAAGAGAAAACTTTGGGCGGGAAGAAGGGAATTGTCAGGATTTGACTCAAGGGGAGGCAGGGGAAGTAGTGTCCTAGTTTGAGAGAAAGTTATATTGAATTCTTGGAAATAAGAAGATAGAGAATAATAGCAAAGCTATTTCATTGCAACTGTTTGCTGTGGAGCCCAGTACTAAATAGTAATATCTTATACCAAAAAAGGTTTTTAAGTGACATTCCAAGTCCTCAAGTCCTTCAGGAAGAGATGGCCTGGATGAAGGAAAGATTGTCAAATTTAGGATCGCCGGTGGTACTCTGTCACAATGACCTCTTGTGTAAGAATATTATTTACAACAAGAAACAAGGTAGGTATTGAACATAGCAGTAAGTATTGGTTTATTTTGCTTTATTCTATAATAGTATTTGCTAAGCTGGTAATGTTATTTTACTGATAGCAACAAATGAAACTTGGACATTCTAAATTTCATTGTAGTGGTAGTATTAGTGTAAAGAATTATTTGCTTAATTAGCTAATTCTCATCTATATGCTGTCATATAAAGAAAATTCTTGAAGTTCTTGCTTTCTCCTTAATGAATCTGTTAATATGTAGTCTGCCTTTAGGACTGAAGGCTTTAAAGTATGTAACTGTTTCCAGTAAATCAATTTTAGTGTGCATAGTTTGGTGGGGAGGGGAGTTGACAGGGGCCCAGGGAGGGCCGGAAGGATCATGTAAGCATTGAAAATAACCTGAAGACAGTATCTGCTCTTTATCTCTGCATTATTCTGGTTTGTCAGACCGTGTTGTTTTCAAGGAAGAGGTCTATGTGATGTAGCATCTTAGTGATACTTGACACTGCATTCAGTGGTTTGATTTCTACTCTGTATGAGATACATGTTGAAGGTTTCTCTTGTAAATACATATTTTCTTTAAACTGTTGTAGGCAGTACACGTCTTGGCAAAGGTGAATTATGTTTTTGTTTTTATTATAGTAAACTGAACTCATAAATTTGCATTTTTTTTAAAAAAGATGCCATATACAGAAACTTACTTGTTTCTGTTTAAACCCATGGCGTTTTTTTTTTTTTTTTTTTTTAATTGCTTGATTTTAGTGGTTTGAGGTTTGGTTACTAAATGAAGCAGGGGTATTAATACAAACACACAAAGCAATCTTAGGATGCTGAAGTTGATTTGGTGCAGGAAAAATGCTTACATTTCTAGTTTACCTGTACTTTTTTTCCCCACTTAAATATCCTTAAATATCCAGACTCAGCTGAGTACAACAAATCCATTCAGATATTCCAGACCCTATTTAGACTTTTTTTTTTTTTTTTTTTTTTTTTGTGGCTTTCTACATGTTTCTAACAGTTTGGAGATCAGTCTGGTATATAAACCAAAAGTGTGTGAAATAAATGACTTCGAATGGAACTGAAGTGTTCTTCCTCAGTCATCATTGGTCTTTTGAGTTCTTCAGATTTGTGCCTTAAATTCTAGATAAAAATTAACAAAATGCTGGAGTTGGTTCTCATATGAAAATTGGCTCTGTGTATAACCACTCTCTGCATCAGACAGATACACGCTCTTATAGGTCTTCTATCTGAGTAACTCCATTCTTCAAGGGCAGGCAGTTGATAGCACTTCTAGTTATAAAGACACTTTTTTTTAAATTATTCTTTATTTTTTAATTTTTTTTTTATTTAGGTGCGACTGTAGATTATAGTTCTACTTAATTAAGGAAAAAATCAGCCCCCCTTTTTTTTAAAGGGAAGGAGGGTCACTTTTCATAGTAAAACCATCCTACAAAGCAAAACAAAACATGAAGATTTCCTTTAAAAGGCTCACTGTCATGGTCAATAGGTTTAAATTTGCAAATGCTATATGCTTTTCTTTTTACAAACAGAATGGAGGAAAAAACAATGCCAGCAGTGCATCACTTATGAGCAATCCTACATAACCAGTGTGTGAGTGTTTAGTGTTTGGGGACAGGGTGGGGAGGAGGGAGGTATGTAAAGCACTTTGGCCTGAAGCTAGCTATAAACAACTGGGAAAAAGCCTTGGAAATATTAATATATGGAGACTGTTCAACTTGCATGCTTGAATGTTGCATATGTATATTGTACTGTAAAGTGGAACCTGCAATCCAGGTCCAACAGGTATCATTCCTGTAGTAACCAAACCTCAATGCCCTTTGTAGAATATTTGTCCTACAAAAACCATTTCTTGTACTGCGAAGAACCAAGACTACTCTTTCGTTTTAGTATAATCTTAAGATGAGGAACACATTTTTTTGAAGTAGAAGTTCAGCTATCACTGTAATTAAACAGAATTCAAGCAATTCATATTAGCAACAGAAAATGTTATGTTAGTATACAAGTAACTCTGCAAGTGCAGAAAATATTATCTTTAAAGATGCACTGGCACATTATGTATACCTTTTAACTGTTTGAAGTTAGTTTAACAGTTTTGGTGTTGCCAAGATCTTAATAAATTTATTCAATTCATCTAGAAAGGTTCCTGTATATGAGGGAGATCCTGGTGACCTTAAGCTGGAGCTGAGAGAAAAATCAATATTTTAGATTAAATACTTTTTTTTTTTTCTTCTTCTTCTTCTTTCCCTTTTACTCAAAACTTTTGGATGAAAGCAGGTAGTGTTCATCTTGCTGGCACAAACAAAATAAGTCATTTGTTGTTAAAACCGGTAACTACCAATACTTCATCCATTATGTTGTGAGCAAACTGCTTAAGAGTAGGCATGGGAAAAAATAATAGCTACAGACTGGCAACAGATACAAGAGGTCTGGTCCAGTGAAGATAAAATGGTGGTTGTGGCTTGTCCCCATGCTTTGCTTTAGATCTGTCCTCCAAATTAAGTTCATGTTAAGTTGCAAGGGAGGTAATTGTGCCACATGATTGTTTTTAAGAAGAGCCAGTCTTGTGTCCTTAAGCTATTTTTCAAAGGCTGGAATAGCATATTGAGAAATGCCTCTATTTAGTGGAGTGTGTCACTCATCTGACTTGAATTTGTTCACGCTGCAGCTTGGAGAACTTGTGCCTCTTGCTGCTTTGCTAATGTCCGTTGTAAGTCACTCAGGATATGAAAATTTGCAAGTGTTGCTTTACATAGCTTATGAGTGTGAATTGTTTTTCAAAGAAAATTCAGTGCTTCATTGTGCTGTTAATTACAATTTGAACATCAAAATACTCAGTCTGCTTACGGCTTGATATTATTTATATATAGACCTTGTGATGATCTTCAAGCTTTTTTTAAACTTATGGTGGGAGGTTTGAAAGATACCTGGTGTGCTAAGAGTATTCAAATACTTGCTATTCAGTAAGACCAAGTATCAGAAGTATTGGGTGTTTTTTTGTTTTTGTTTTTTATTATTTTTTATTTTATTTTATTTTCCCCTGTATCTATATGTGCTCTTTTTAAAATCTATTAAAAACATCTGCCAGGAAATTCAGAGTGTAGATAGATGGCTGGTTTTGTTTTGTTTATTCCCTCTGCCTACCCAATGTTTTCTATGATCTTTGGTAGGAGTCTGTGGGTGCTCAGTGCTTCTGAAGACTGAGGTATGTTTAAGGCTTGTGGTTTTGATCTAAAACCTATGTTATTTTGCAAAGGTTTATTGGGTACCCATAGCTAAAATTATTCTTTGGGTGTGTAGCCCTTTTGTGTACTTTTTAAAAAATATGTTCATAGCCTAGATCATTCTTTTTAATGAAGCTATGTTGTAGGACCTCTTTGGTTTACCTCATAAGCAGGTTAGGAGAGCTTGGGATACGTGTTTCTCTTGCGATAACTGCTGCTAGGACTTGCACATGGAAAGTGTTAAACTTGCTAAACCATAGGAAATGAAGAGCACCTAGAAAGAGGGGTCTCATCACCTTCCTACCTTGTAACTTCTCTTCAGAGAACTGAAGATGCCCTCTTGGTTACTTCTTTCAGTATTTTAAAAATGCGTTTCAGAAGTAAATCACAATGTGGCTGCTGTTTTGTATCTTTATGTAGTGGCATACATTACATTGTATGTTGTCTACGATAATAGAACACATGGTAAAAGCAATTATTTTCAACTTTCAGATATTAAGAATGTTTGAACATTTTATCATTGTTCATGAAAATAGCTTGTCCAGAGAGATGAGACAGTGTAGTTCTAACTACCCTTTGACTTCATAAAATAGACATGCTTCTATTTAGTGTTTGTTGTGGGTCTGCCTGCTCCTAGTGATTTTGATGGAATATAACAGATTCTTTATACTGCTATAAAACAAAAGCTAGCTGATTATCTACCAATGTAAACCATATTTTTTAGAAGTAACTTTGCTCTATGAATTGCAGATTGTCTTAAGAGTAACTTCTAATGATGTGGACGTTTTGACATTTAATGCAAAATTTCTTCTGTTTCTCCTTAAGCAAGGTAGCTGAAATATGTATGCAAAAGACTCCTGGAGTGACAGACCCAAGGTCTTTGCTTTCTTAGTGGAAGCCTCGTGCATCTCTGTTTCATGCTAAAATTTAAATTTAAGGTTGAGTTCCACAGCAGCATGGTTCTGAAAGAGAGCAGCAAAAATGCAGGACTTTTTCTTTTTGAAGTTTTGTCTTGTCAAATACAAGTTTGCCAAATGTTCTTCATCTGCTACAGATTAACTATGCCCTTGTTGCTGCCCCGTGGTGGTGTGCGCCGTGCTACTTAAACACACTGCCTGGAGGTTTATCGCACCATTTGTTCACATGCACCTCCCCATAGGAGAGCGCAGAGCCTGGTAACAGCCTCATATGTACTTTGTTAGATTGGATTTTCTTAATTTAGACTACAATTAACTATATCTGGAAAAAAGATCTAAAGGATAACTGTATTTTAAAAAAGCATACAGGCTTTAAAGATATATTCGAATTATTTTAATGCCCAAATTTAATACTTAATTTAAAGTATATATTACTTTGATATTTTCCAGAGAGATTGATATTTTACTTGATAAAAAGAAACTCTGTATACAAGCAATATTAAATAATGGGGGAGGGACTTAGTAGTTCAGCTGTGTAGCAGAATACTAATCAGGGTTGGGCTGTGTAATTTTTACTGGCTTGTAACTTGCATGTTTGTTTAAAACAAACCTGAGCTAAAGAACCAGTAAGAAAACATGCAAGTGTATGAATGTGTCAGTCAAGTAGCAGGAGAAGTTAAAACTGTGACTGTCTCATAAGATCGTGGCTGCAGCTGTTATAAAATTGCTTTAGTGTTCTAGAGAACCTGAATTTTGTACTGCCAACAAGATTTCCCTGGGAGCAGCTTGCTACTTTGCAGGTCAGTCCTGTGTTGCTTTGTCAGAGCCTAATATGTTTAACCTCATAAGCTTGGTACACAATCCTCCCTTTCTGTGGAGGAAAGAGCAAACTTGGAGGATTGTGACTAAGTTATTCTGTTTGTGTTGTGGGGCTTAATTTCCCTTTTAAGCACTTACATAAGAAGGTGAATACATATAAAAACATGAAAAGCGCGAATGGGGTAATGTTTCAAACATGGTGAAGATGAACTGCATAGATATGAGAAACTGCAGCAGTTGCCCTGTGATAACTTGCTTGGGACATTTCCCTATGGCAAAGCTATTGTATTTGGTATGTGCAGTATCCATGAATCTTTTTACCGAGAGTTACAATCCTTACAGTCCAGGAAAAAGTTAATGTAGTTCAAGTTTATTCTTGCTTTTTTTTGTCCTGAAGGTGTGGTCATTAGTGTTATTCTCTGTAAGATATTTTAAGTTGCATGAATAAGGTTATTCATTGTAATAGAAGGCGTATATGTGTTTATTGAATAAATATGCAGATAGTCAAAGTAAAGTGTAGAATGGGAGTGGTGCTGGCTATGAAGGCTGTTCCTTCTAGCATAACAGTGGGAAATACAAGATTGCAATTTTGATTTATATTTTAAATTTCTACTGTGAACAGCTGTTTAAGTTACCTCACACTTCCCTTTCTGATGTTTTTAGTAATTTCACTGTGTTTCCCTTGAAATGTGAGACACAGTTTAATTATTCCAACTTGCTGATGTATTGATAATTTGCTGTGATACAGACCTTTCTATGGAGGTTCAAGGCTGTACCACCTTGAATGACTTTCTCCTGCACTTTCCCCCGCTTCTCTGTTTGTAAACACTGTGTAGTATAGAAGTAATTTGGAAGCATATGGGGCATGTTGCTGCTTTATCAGTTCTTTCTTACATAAAGGTACCTACCTTCAAACACTCGAGCATTTTCTGTCACTTTATTCTGACTAGTTTAAGCTAAGTAAAAATGAAAAATAAATAAAGCAAGAGTACTGTTGGTGGGGGGTAATACCAACAAGCTACAACATGTTAATCCACCTTGACTACATGCTTGTGAGAGAATAAGCAGGGCTGCTATTTAAGGAGGGGGAAAAAATAGTTAAAGTTTAGGTAATGGATCCTCTTATTTTAGAAGCAAGAGATGCCCTCATGTGGTAGAAGTTAAAATTGAACTTCTTCTATTCATAGTTTAAAAATAACTGTATTGTAAGCTTTAGGCAATTACTTAAGAGCTTCTTTAAATGAATGTTGAAGATAATCTTGTATCGTAAAATTCACAGTCTTACCCTGGAATGTCTGAGTACGCAACAACTGAGCACAGATAATTTCAAAGGCGCCAAAGGATTAGGGCTGTGGCTTCTTTGATGTGGTCTCTGATGTTGCTGTCGTTGTGTCTCACATAGGTGATGTACAATTTATAGACTATGAGTACTCTGGATACAACTACTTGGCTTATGACATCGGGAATCACTTCAATGAATTTGCAGGTAAAACATGCATTTCTAAGGTGAAGGTTACCTTGGTAAGAAAACAATTCATGCTATGCTTCATGCACTGAATGTATGTGTGTGTATGCATCTTCCTGTCTCTATCTGTATCTCTAGCTGTTCATCTGATAGTATCAGAATGCATAAATGACAATTCTGCAGGCTGATGATGCCCTTTGATTATTTATTTATTTATTTATTTATTTTGAAGTTCTTTAAAAAATGCCTTTGAAAATTTTTGATTTGTCATCTGGAACTTCTTTAATGTCCAAGCAAGTCTTTAAAGGAGTAAGTACCCTAAGAAGATTCTGCACACAAATAAGAGATATATATTGTTTTTGTTTCTGCAGAACAACTATGCTTGACGAGTAGGGAAGGGCAAAGGTCAAGCAGAAATTTGGCCTTTTTGCAGTTGTTTGTTTGCTTTCAGGAAAGCGTTCAAGTGTTAGAGGCCTGCAGTGTTTATAAATAGTACTTTGTGCTTTGTATAACACTGCTGATGACACATGCACATTATTAAGCTCAAGGTTTCTGGGAAAGCATGTAGTGTTTTCACAGCGCCCAGTGAAATAATGGGAGGGAGACAAAGCGGAGGGGCCTTGAGATGGCTAAAAGCAGATTATTGAAAACAGAAGAGCTTTTATCCAGCATTGTAGACAAGATACAATCTTAAATTCTCCAGAAAGAAGAGCCAGGGGGCATGAACTGTTATCCAGGATTGGGAATCCTGGCAAACTGCACATGGCCTGAGGCTGAGCATCTCCAGTTAGGTAGATTTGTAGCTTTATGCTGTAAAGGAAAAACAGGACCAAAAGGCTAGCTACAGAGATAAGAGTTCTAATGCTACCAGTACCCTGTGGAGGGGAGGGATAGACTTTTTGTAAAGCTTCTGTCTTGGAAACATGAGATTAATCAGTGCCAATATGAAAATGACTGGATCCAGCTTTGATAATATTGCCTTTAAGTCCATTTTTATACAAAATGCATTAATATTTGTGGGAGGGCTTTTGTTTCATAGTGCAGATGCTTCCATCAACATTAAACTTGCTGTATGTCAAGTATAAATGGAGTATGTGTGTGGCTGAAAATATATACAAGATAATTCTTGCTAAGTTGAATCTTGTGTAGGAAATACTTGCCAATCAGTAACTAATAAAAGCATCTCACAGTAAATATATGGATGTTTATGTTTGTCCACATAAGTATTTGACTTCTGTGGTGCGTGGATTTTATTATGATGATGCTCTGAAAACCTGACAGGGATTTTTATCCTTTTTCTAGGAGTAAATGAGGTAGACTACAGCCTTTATCCCAACAGAGAGTTACAGGAGCAATGGCTGAGATCTTACCTTGAGGCCTACAAAGAATACAAAGGATTTGGTACAGAAGTCAGTGAGAAGGAGGTTGAAGTGCTTTATGTTCAAGTCAATCAGTTTGCACTGGTAAATATTTATAAATTAAAACGTATCAAATACCATAGAGAAGCCTGCTATTTTATAGATGAGTGTGATTGACAATTTCTTACTCTGTGTGCTATTGTATATGAAGAAAAACTTCCCTAACCCATTTTATTTAAATTTTGAGCTGGCCTTTTACTCTCACTTCTTAGATGGCACCATGCCTGTTCCTCAAATGCTGCTCACATATGCATGAAGCAGTCACTCAAATCCATTTTATCTCTAGAAGACAGATAATGCTAGGCCACACGGGATTATATCTTATGACTTCATTTTCTAGGCAAAGTCATTTTTGATCAGTTTAAATATGCCTGTGGACTCTTGATGCAGCAAGACCTGCTTTTGCTGTGTGTGACTGCTCTGCTTCTGCTCCCCTTGACCTTTCTCCTAAGGCTGATTTTCCTTGAAAAGGCTCAGGTCAAGCATGGTGTCCATTTAATCAGATTGACTGCCATTCCCCATTGTCAGAGAGAAAATAAAGCTGTGTCTTGTGCCTTGATGGCTATCGAAATGAGCTGGTAAAGGAACTATGAGAGGCAAGTTCTCAAAGCCTCTAGTCCAGCTGACCCCTGTATTAAAAAAATTGGGGGTGGGTGGGATGGAGGGGAACAGGAGGGAGAGAGAGAACAAAGGGTGAATTGATCATTTTAAAAAATCGGAATTTCGGTCCCTGGATTTTCCTCTCTTAATATGATTGCCAAAGGATCTTCCTTGTTTCACCTTTACCAGACCACCGTTACTGTTGCTTGAGATAATACTTGCCAATTCATTTTTAAGATTTTTTTTCATGTATGGAGTGTGTAGTATTTGTATCATTTGTGCCAAGCCTTCTAAGAAGCAGTAGGTTTTGGATTTGTTTCAGACTGGGTGACTGAATTTTAGACTAAAAGCACAATACCACAAGGCTTTTTGCTTTTCAAATTTTAACCTCAGAGTTTACAACCTTGCCTCACAACTTTGTTGTGTTATGATTCTTCTGTAGACTATTCCAAGCAAAGGATGCAGTCAGTATTTGGAAAAAAGTAGAGATGGACTTTTACCAAGTATTTTCTTTTGCTCTTCATTAGTGTGACAGATCCTCAGGTTGTCAACAGCTGTTTGGTGGGTCTGCATTGAACTTGTAAGGAGGCAGAAGAGAAAGGAAGTGATCCACAAAGACGTATAACACTCAGGAAATTAAAAGCCTCTTTATTTTTAGAGAGTAAAAACTAAGATACTTAGTTTTCTAAAGATAATTTGGTCACCTTTGAGTCTTTCAGTACTGTCTCAATTACTCTGCCTGCAGTGTTTTGGTGGGCCTGGAGTTTCTTCCAGGCTGGGTTTTAGTCACTTCTGTGATGTAAATTTCAGCACAATTGCTTGTGTATTGCCCTGTGCTTCCTAGGAAATTTTGTGAAGCCTAGACCTGATTGGGTGAGTCTACCCCCTGCTCCTCCTGCCTTGTGTGCTCTAAGGACTCTCTGCTCAATTGGTCAGCTGTAGACTGGATCTGAAACCTTTGCTCCCTCATCTTGTCCCTTTGAAAGGACTGAGCAGGTTCATTTTGATCCTTCTTCAGAGAATTCAATACAATTTCAGTGTCTCATTGGGGATATGTGTGTATATATAAACACGTGTGACATTTAGTCATTGAATACCCCTGCTATAAATGTAGAGAGACATAGATGCAGAGAGATACAGACATACATGTATACAGACTGTTAGAAGTAACTTTAAGCTGCCTGTCTGCTCTTCCAGGTGTTACTTCAAACGTATCTGTGCTTTATTTCCAAGGTTAATACAGGTTTACATTATCTTTCATCCAGTAGCTAGATAGTAAAAAGCAAAATAAGATAAAACTAAAGGATAAAGTGCCAAACTATGCCTAGGAGGACTACAGCAAAGAAGCCAAAATGCCCTTGTTTCAGTCCTCTTTCAGTTTTCTGCAAAAAGCTAGTGACTGCGGTGAGAAAATATTTGTTTTCTAGCAAGCTGACTTACTAAAAAAGTTTTAATTTAGAAAATACCATCTTGTTTGCTCTTACTCTATTGATTTATATTGCCAGCTCTTACTATAAAATTCAGTTGTCCTGTTCAGTAGGGGAAGTTAGATTTGCAATTATTTAGGCTGGTGGGCTGTTTTAAAAATTTAGCATTGTTTGTCAGTTCTAAGCTATGCTCATAGCAGTGTTTAAGAGGGTAGAATTCTGTTTAGAACTAGACCACACAGAGTGTACAAATACAGCCAAACACAAGATATAATGTTATTTAAAGCTGGAGGTTTTATTAAGAAAAAATAGACTAAAATAAATGAATGCCGATATAAAGCTACAGACTGATTGCCATCAGATGAAGTTAGTAAAAATGAAAGATAGAGAAGAGATTCACCTGCACATGCAGTGGTTGCAGTTTAAGCTGTGTTTTCAGGCATGCGTGCATGTATATATGTGGTATGTGCCTGGTAAAGATGCACATTTAAGTACGGGGCTGGTAAATGTGAGCTTCAGGAAGCAATTTAGGTAATTACTGTAAGCAACTATCTATAGAAGTCTGAAATGGATCATTTGTAATGTGGGTGGTCCAGAAATTAAATGCATCTTTCACAGGGAGATTATCCAGCTCTTGGCCATTGTGTGTGTGTATACATAAATGCTTGTGTATGTATGTGTTTGTCTATGTATAAGTGTGGGTTTGTGTATATATACATATTCCACAGTTTATTAAAGTATATTAATAACCATATTGTGCATGTAAGTCATAGTTTCAATCTGAACCATACAAACAGGCTACATTTTTGGATTGGAAAAGCAAGTAAGGTTGGAGCAGCTGAGAAATTTTTGTAAATGCTGATGACTTAGTATCTTTATCCAAGTCGGTGATAAAATAACATTTTATCAAAAATATTTTGATATTTTTGTCTCAATGCTAGAATATATATATATATTTATATAGTGCTAAACTGTTGCTACTAACTTTTTCCTTTAGGCATCCCACTTCTTTTGGGGATTGTGGGCTCTAATTCAAGCCAAATATTCTACCATTGATTTTGATTTCTTAGGGTAAGTATGCTGTATTCTTTCGACATGGGGACACTCCCCCCCCCTTTTTCTTTTCCTTCTGTTAGTGCATTTCAGAGAATCACAGAACAGTTGAGAATGGAAGAGACTTCTGTAAATTGTGTACTCTAGCATCCCAGGTATCAGAAAACAGCAGACCTGTTCTGCATGACCCTACTATTTTTTTTTTTTTTTAAGAGAAAACTTTGGGATGCACAAAACTGCATGGGATGTTGATTTGAGAAATTGCTACCCCTTTTCCTGTGTAAGGAATCTCCCAAATGCTAATGAACACTTGGTTCTATTTGGAGATGCACTAGTTGATGGTTCCTTTCAAGTGAATTGGCACGTTTTCTCTTAATCTTTCACCACAGACAGCAGAATTTATCCATCAGGGACTGGAAGAGATGATGAAAGTTAATCACCTTCCCTCAGTATAAGGCTTGGCTTTAGCTTAGATTTTTTTTTTTTTAATTAATGACTGAGGCAGATTACTGGGCTTAATTCTGCTCTTAAAGAGTTAATACAGAAAGTTGACTTTCCCACCCACCTCCGCCCCAACTTTAAAACTTACTCAGTCTCAAGTACAAATACTTGATAGGAACCACTAGGTGGCACAAAAAAACAAGGTAAAGGACACGGAACATTTTGTTGCAGTTTCTAAACTAGTTTTGAAACAACATTCTTTCTTTCAATCCTCAAAGCCTGAGCTTGTTTAAGTACAGCCCTCCATTCACTACCTCTGATAACCCCTGGACATTAGCTCCTCTCCAAACTGAAGCAAGCTAGGCGAGTCTTCTGAGGATTTATAATATAATATTGTGATTATATTATACTGTACATATACTATATATTATATTATTTGCCTATATTATGCTACATAGAGGTTTTATAATATAATATTGTAATAATAACGTGATTGCTCAGTCCTTGATTTCTTCCTTCAGAAGCTGCTGTGAAAGGTGCTGGGTTAGGTGCAGTTCTGATTAGTCCTAGTAGGGCTCCATTTATATAAGCAATGATCTGCTCTTAACTTAATCTCTCTGTCTCCCTGTTAGGTATGCAATTGTTCGTTTTAACCAGTATTTCAAAATGAAGCTGGAGGTCATGACATTAACTCTTCCTGAGTAATGAAGAGGAAGAATCTTACCAAGTGGATAGACAATGCCTGAATCTTCTGTGAACAGATACTGGAAAAAAAGCTAAACATTTGTTAAAGTTCTTTTAATGCTCACTTGGTGGTTCTTGCTTTATAAATAATGCCTCTAAAAAGTCCTTCAATGTTAAATTTAATATGAGGAGCATACCTACTGCTGTTGATATAAAATGGATTAGAAACTTGCTAAATCTATAAAAGGTTGTAGAAATGGCAATTTAATCCTTTTTTTTTGTAATTTAACATATGTTGTATGTGAATTATTTATTATAAGTTTAACATGATTCCATTGCTGCTTTCATCAGTTTTTGTGAAAGTTGGGTGCAAACAGTGAAGTTGTTCCAAAGGATTTGTTTAACAACTTATTTTATTGAAGTTGCATTAACTTATATTAGAGAACTACGTGGTCAGAGAATATTAATCTATTAGTTCTATACGAGCAAAATATCACCGATAATATACTCCAAAAATATGACCAACATGCAGTAGTGAGAGGGGAGGAGAATCAAAAAAAAATGTAGCTTTCCATCTTGCGGTATTTCTCTGTTGTATAAGAATCAACCTGTTTGCTGAATTGGTAAATGACATTTTGATTTTCCTTCTTGGTGTGTTAAGCTGTAGAGATGTGGAAGTTCTGTGGCCATCAGATTCTTTGAGAATGTGAACTGTCACAGTGTTAGATGGGAATTGTACCATCTTTAACTGTTGTGGGAAGGCTGCCTGTTTTTGAAGAGTACTTTTTTTTTTTTTTTTTCTTTTTAAAGAAAAAGAAGAAACCAACGACCACTATTCTAAAGTCCGTATTCCATTTTGAAACTTGATTCAAAGTGAACACTATTCTGGTCTCTGTATCTGAAGTACTTCAGCAGCATCAAACAGAATGGACTATTGAACTGAAGATTAGTAAACAGAGATCCTGTTGCACTGGGGAGCAAGACATTTAGGTTTACAGTTCATGTGTTGACGATGTCTTCTGCTTTGTCATCTTTTAACCTTGGATCCGAGTCTTAAATGCTTGGTCTTGTAGTTGCAGTTTCTGGTATGTTTTAACTTTTAGTCTGTGGTAGCGAGTTGCTTGAGTTGCTTTTCAAAGTCTCCAGTTCAAAAGATAGTATGGAAACATGTAGGGTTTGAACAGTGGAGCTTTGAGCATCACACACTTAATATTTTCTTATTTCTTAAAGCTATTATACCAAGAGTGATCTGGATTACAAAATGTGAATTGAAAGGAAAATGTTTACTTAGTAAAATAACAAGTAAGTTTAGGAGTGGAAAAGAGGCTTTAAATCTCAAAAACAAAAACCAACCCAACAGTACAGTGTGGAGTTGGGCAGATGTATACTGGACCCTGATTATACTCTGAAAAACTTTGCACTTTGGTCACTTAAGTGCCCACATGTACAAAGTCTGTGTGTTGCATATACACAAGTAAACACAAACTTAACCTGAAGAGTAAATATTGTGGGGAGCCTTTTGTACAGACTCCGAGAAAGGTATTTATTCAAAATTGCTTTACAGCACATTGGCATATGTGTGTGTGTGCATATACATATGTATACATATATGGATACATATGTGTACATCTATACGCATGCATATATCTGTGCTTTACAAAAGCTTGGATTGATTCAGGACAAAGAAAGCAATTGATGTGAATGAAAAATTTTCACCTTGAAAGACCATTTTGAATGGCCTTCTGTTATTTTACAAAAGCAAGATTTTTTTTTTTGTCTTAACTGGTTTATATTCATTTCTGTCTCCTTTTTTTTCTTAATTTCAGTCAAAACCTTAAAAGTGTAATAAAAATGGGAGAATTTGGACTTTTTAACTTGAAATTAGGTAACAGTTTATTCTTTTTTAGCATTTGTTAGTTGAAAGCTATGGGGCAAATTCTCTTGGTAGCTAAATAGAAACAAATAGGTAAAAATGATATATTTTCCTTCTGTAGCAGTCATCAAGGATGTTGCTAGAGCTCATGAAATGGCACTGAAGACATTCATTTTCTGTTTATATTTTTTTATTTTTTTTATTTTTATTTTTCCTTTCATCCCTGTACATGTGATCAACAAGCTCCTGTTGAAGAATTCCTTGCTTTCTTGGTAGTCCACTTTAAGTTTAGCAAGCTCTCTTTGGAAGTAAATTTGACAGTATTTTAGAACTCGATAACTGTTTTCTTCAAGTGGTGACTTGTTCTGGCAGTTTTGCTTTGTATTCATAAAATACTTGAAAGAGGCTGTGACATTCAAGTCCTGGGAAGTCCAACACTTAGAGATGCTGTTTTAACTTTCCCAACAATTGGTGATCTATATTTCCTCTAGATGTACCAGGACTGTTTAATTTTGGAGTCAGTCATTTTTTTCAGTAGTGTTTTGTTTATACAGCATAAGTAGCAATAAACTCTGTAAGAGTGGAAACGTGCTCCTGCAGAACCAAAGCTCTTCGTGAGTGCAGCTCATCTCATTTTGTGGAGTAGTTAAGTTCCACTGAATCCCACACAGGCACTTTGAAGCAGACAGTAAATACTGCAAGCTTTTCCTGAGCCACTTTGAAGAAGCACAAGGATTATCACAGGTTACAGTGGTCAACTTTGCAGTAGTGATAGAGGCTTTAATGTTGCATGTTGAAATTCATTTTACACATGTAAATGCTGCTTTGCATCAGCTTTCTTTCAAGACAAGTATGGATTAAAACAATTCCTGATTAAAGTTGTTCTGAGGAAATAACTCAAAGACCATCCAGAATGAAATGCCAGTTACCTTGAGTCTTGCTCCACCTCAGTTCTCGCCAGTAGCACCCGGGTATTCTCACGTGCTAAAGAATATCTGCAGGTGTGCGCAGGTTGAAGTGGTAGTGTGAGTTAGCATTGCAGGATATAAGCTAGCTTGAAACTGTGAATACAGGACATCCTGAATGTAAGTTAGGTACTAAAGCACCAAACTAGAGAACGTGTACTTGTTCTGGCTCATTTTATCTCAGTCTTTTTATTGCAACTTTAAGATACTTGAAGAAGGACAGAAAAAAATGACTGAGCTCTAGAAACATCCCTTAGTTCTGACTGTGACTTGCCAAGAAGATACTCTGTTGCCTTTATGTTAAGCTAAGGGCATGAATGCCAAAATTAATGGTTCTTTCTGTAGTTAAAGCTACACTGTAAATATGAAGAGGATTGTTAGTGGTGGCATTCATGCATAAATAGCATCAAGTCAATAGACCACAGTGGCCTGGTTGCTTTTGTAAAGCAGAACAGTGTGAATTTTTTTCTTCTCATTTCTGCAGACAGGTCTGGTTAATCTGCGTCTAATTTCTTAAAGCATATAAATATTAAAGATTTCTAAATGATAACTAATTTGATCTTGCATAACTTTGAATTCCCTCATTTGCAGTTTTTGATTTGCATTTTAAAAGGAATGATCAGATTCACATTAACCAGGTCTGGCTGTAAATGTACATACAACAGTGTAAATAACCATTTGTAAATTAGTGTGAATTGTACTGTATCTCGCATTTATGGACTTGTGTATTGCATTGTATTCTCTCCTATTTTGTAGAAATTTTGATGTAAAGAAGAAATCTAACTCTGTGTGCTGACTTCTTTTGTTAACTTGACTTGTAACAGAGCATAATAGTTTTATGTTAAGGTATCCATTTATAGCTTTGGGCATCCAATGTCATTTTTTCCACTAGCTTTTTTTTTCTTCTTTTTTCTTATTTTCTTTTTTCTTTCCTTGTGCTCTTGGGAATCTTTCTGTGAATAAAGGAATTTATACAGTGATAAGATTAAGAGAAAGTCTGTTCCAACATGACAGCAAACTAAATACCAGGTGCATGTGGTACCTGTGCTGTACAGGTGAGGCTGTTAGAATTGTTTGCCTACTAAACCTCCAAAAATTTCCTGTGTATCCTTGAATGTTTGGTGACTTCTAAACAGAAACATGTAGAGTGGAAATTCTGTAAGGGGGGGTGTTCCTGTGATGAAAGCAACTAACTCAGTTGTGATAGGACTCTCCCATCTTAAACGTTTTTGGTGTATTTAGCCTTATAATAGGATTAGCTACTAACTTTTAAATGCTATAATAAAACCTCCTTTGCTGCCCACACCCTCCTCCCCCACTCCTCCTCCCCTAAAAAAATAAAAATAAAAAGACCAAGTGAGCCCTAGCTCATTAGGGGGAGCAGGGTAGGACTACTAACCTTGGAATATAAAAGCTGCTTTTCAGATCTCGTCATCATTAGCTACTTCCTTTGATTAAAATGGTCTTCTACTTTAGAAATATACAACTTGCAAAAAGTTTCTTTTGGTTTAGGAAGTCTGTTTCTAGAGAGGCCTTTAACTGTGGAAGTGAAGCTCAGACAATTGTTTTCCCTAAATGCCAGATTAAACACTGTTATTGTTGCCTTGCCCTGCCTGTTTGTTTTTAAACTCCAGAGTGTTCTTCAGGCTGTTACTCTGTCCTTGTTCTCTGCTGTGTTTTAATAATGTTGCTGGAAGATGCTTGTGTGCAGATCTTCTTTTTCCTCTTGGCAGATGCACCTTGGTGCCGTTCATAGGCTCCGTGAGCTCTGTTTGCACCTCATGGACAGGGCCTGGCAGCAGGGTAGGTGCTAGAAGTTACAGGGCTTCTGAAAAGGAAGCTTCTCATAGAGTTCTAGGTCAAGAGGAGGAATGGACTCAGCAAAAATAAGTAAAAGTGAGCAAGTGGCATGGAAGTTCAAGTTCTTCCTGTGACAAGGTATTGGATATGCCTTCTGTTTAATTGCATAGTTTAGGGACAAGAGCAAGTTGTGGAGAGTGAGCTTGTTTCAACATGAAGTTGAGGTTTCTGTTAAAGCGGTTGGTAGATAGCAAAAGCTTACAAAATACCTGTTATGACTCCTACCAAATCTTAAATTAACTACTTTCCTCTCTTCCCTCCTTTTAATATAATGAACTGGAATATTCGTTCCTGTTTGTCTTGTCCTCCCTTGTAGCTTGTAGAAGAGTTTGACTCCTTCCTGTCTGTCCTAGTGTGAGGTGGCTGTCTCTTGATGGACTTCAATGTTTTTGTGTTGTTTAATGTGTTCTTAGCTGCCTTCTGAGGTGTGCTGGAGTACTGGGCTATTGGAATTTCCTACTGTCTCCTGTCATCTCTCCTGTACCAGGCAGGCTCTAATTAGAGTAGCAGAATAGAAAGCATTTAGTCAGGCTTCCACTTCTGTAGGGCTAGTGTTAAACAGTCCCTCAGCTGATTTTCCCCAGGCCACCTTTTTAATTCAGTAGGCTGAATGCCAGTTGTATTGGCTGGTTGTGGAAGACATGGAAAGCCACGACCTTGGTCTGGTGCAAGGGAGGGGTTCTGCTAGGCAGCCACGCAGCCTGGGGAGAGGGTCTCTGCAGCGGGAAGCTGCCCGAGTGCAGAGGCCACGTGCCAGAAGACAGCAACCTCTTGTGGCCTATAGGCCCCTGGCATGGAAAGGAACGTGTAAATTGCTTGCATTTTGCCAGCTGTGTGGTGCTGCCCTGGCTTGGTGCGGTAAGAACTGGCAATAGCATCATCTGATTTTTAAGTGATTCTTTCCAATGACAAGGAAATCAGCCAGCCTGGGGGGAGAGAAGAAACATTGTAAAATTTTACTTCACAAAAATTTACTTCACGTGCAGTTAATTCATTTGCCTTATTTCAAGTGTGCGCTTGGCTTTTTTCATATTTAACCATGTAGGTGTTCTTGCACCAGATTCTTTGACGATAAGGCTTTATTTTATTCTTTTAAGTGTCAAAAACTGACTGAAATGGCCTGGCAGGTACAGAGTACTGTGAATTGACGGTGGTCACCAGACTTTGTGGAAGCCCAAAGTTGGGTGAAAGTTAAGAAAGCATACAAGTTACTTGAAATCTAATAAAAAATAAAAGCTGAAATAACTTGAGGTACTGCACTAGTCCAACCTGTTTTTAGGGTATTACAGTTCCTTTTTTTCTGTGTTGCAATGTTTTTTTTTTTTCACACGGCAAAGATCCATGCAAAACACAAGATAAAGCCAATCTTGGAGGACAAATGTGAAAAATATTAAGCACGATGCTGTAAAATGCAGAATAAACTGGAAAAAAAAGATATTTCTTAGCTTTTGATAGTAGTAATTTTTAAGTATTATCAAAAATACTAGGTGTGTAAAGTCTTCAGTGTGTGACAGCTTGCTTCTTGTTTTTTTGTTTGTTTCCGTAGAAATGTTCCTTTTAACATTTGTATTGCAAATGCAGTCTGTGGTAGTATAATGCTGCTTTGTACACAAGTGCTTTGAATGGTCTCAGCACTGAGAATGTATTCAGACTTTGTTAAACATGACTTAAGTAGATGCATTGCTTCTGTCTCAAGCCTCTTAATAACAACTATCTAAAACCCTTTATATACTTGCAGAAATGGCCATATTACATTAGGAATATATTACATTTTCTGACTTGTTTCACTGCATAATATTTTGGAGGAGGGTGTGTTTTGCCTTTTTATTTTATTTTATTTTGAGTTCATTTATGTCCTGTAAATAAAATAAGTCTGATTTAAAAATAAGCCTTCATCATCTTCCAGTACTATCATCTCTCCAAAGACCTTGTGACCCTTCTTGTACTACGTGGAGTTTAGCTGCATCATTTATCATTTGGAGTGACTTGTATTTCTTTTGACCTAAATGTTGAAGCTATATTATAAGGCCTTCTACCACTGATTAAATGAAGTAATGTATCTTTCGAAGAGATTTATATTGTGTAAATAATTTAAAGTTGCAACAATAAAGTTGGTTTCTAACTGCACTGTTAGCATATATTGTGATGACTTTGCTTTCTACAGTTTTAAATGCGTTTTAAATAGAATGGTTCAGTTTTCTTGAAGAGTTTGGGTTCCTAGCAAAATGAAGACCTTTTCACCAGTGTTAACAGCACATCTATGTATGAAATACTTTGCACTGGTATTTGGCTTGTAGACAGTTGACGGCTTTGTTTTGTGCGTTAAGCGTAGATTTGTTTTTTAAGAGCTAAAACCTCAAGGTGGAGGGAAAGGGACTATATGGAATACAGCTGCTGGTAGGATTTACTGCTTTTAACAAATGAAGGGAAAATATATGAAAAGTTTGGGCTAGTGTGCAGCGCACGTGCACTTTGTGAGCGTTAAGAGCTGTGTTAAATGCGAGACCCTTTTTACAGGCTGATCCACTGCACTCACTGAAGGAAGGTTCTGCATTCAGTGTTGATGGCTCAGTGTTAGAAATTTGCTTTGGGGATTAATTGCGGTGTTAAAAACGTGTCAGTAAAATTTGGGCTTCTGTACCTCATGTGTACACCTTAAGGAGAGTGACTTTGCCAAGATGTGGATTTTACTTGGGAGTTACTCAGATGCAACCGCTCGCAGTAAAATACACTGAGGAAAACATGTGGCAAAGGCTGCCTTCTTGCCATGGTTGTCACTGGAAATAGGACCTTTCTGCATGCACTAAATAGAGAGTTTTGTTAGTCATGTTCCTGGTGGGCTTGTTAAAAAGTACAAGAGTTTATGTGTGCATCCAGTAAGGGATGGATAAAAACAAGCAAATAAAGCAAAACCTTCAGTTACGCATTATGCATGTAGGGACTAATCTCTGGTCTAAGAAAAAAAACAGGCCCCGGCCTTGTGGGAGCCTGGCGACGTCCATCTCTGCTTTAGTAGGTGTTTATTTATAACAGGCCCTTCTCGATCTGTATGGCCTCTGCCTTTTAGCTGGCGGGTGGTTTTCTGCGAGTGCCATGACCAGTGGTAGTGCCATGCGCTCAGCTTCTGCCTCTGAGGGTCTCTAGTGCCTCGCACTGACCTAGACACAGGGCTTATTATTTCCATGGGGCTTTTTTGCTGCCAAAGTGCTATTTCTGTGACAAAGCGTCCAAGACTAGTTTTTCTACTTAATAGAAAATACACAAGTACGGCCGGAGTTAAAGGTTTCCTTGTGGCTACCAAATTGGCCATGAGAAGCAAGGAGAGCCGCCGCCTGTGCCTTCCTCCTCGGAAACCCTCAAAGCTGCCCCTGCGCGCCGAGCTGTCTGCTCGCCGGGAACAGGGGCCCTCTTGTGCGGAGCGACTAACCCGTCAAAACACGGAATCTTTTTTCACAGGTAAAATCGTTTCATTCACAGCCTGGCCTCGTCTTCGCGGAAAAGGCAGTGCAGGATTTTGCTGAACTAAAAGTTGTCAGGAGGAAGTAATAAAGAAATGTTTGTATGCCACTTCAGGAAGGACGGTTTTGAAGATGGTATCTTCCTCAAGATATAGAGCAAACTGTGGATGTGTGATAAGTAAAATAACGATGCATAGTGGACTTCAAGACCTATTCAATTTAAGCATCAATTATATGAAGTGTCATAGTATTAAGGGTGAAATGAAATTACCACTTCTACC
Source organism: Tinamus guttatus (assembly GCF_000705375.1). The sequence goes on from NW_010589945.1 coordinate 486,872, forward strand.
CTTAATGACAATAGAAATTTTTATTCTCTTTATACAAGTTGCATATAGAATTATGTAGATGACTTTTTTGTAGAGGAGTTAGAATTAATAGATGACTTTATTCCCATTAGCACCACAAAGCCCCGTAGCGTGTGAGCGAACTGGAATCCATGTTCATTGCCACGCATAGCTATTTAGAATAAAGGTGCTTCTCGGGTTTTGAGGTTTTCTCCTTTTTTTTTTTTTTCCTTCCTTTTTTCAGGAATGCGAGGAGCGCGATGTATAGATCTCTTCAAATGCTAGCAGTAACCTAAGAAGTCAAAGGGTTGTCTACTTAGGATGACCTGACAGGCAAGCCAGAAGCACAGCTCTGCTTCATTGCGGTTCCTTTCTGTGGACACCTTCATTTCTTGTGTCCCGTGAAGCTAAAAAAAAGGCTGGCCAACGCCACCACTTACCCACAGGTGGCAATGGAGCTGCAGGCTGCGTCTCATTGCTCGAGAAGCGTTTCAAGACGGCGTATTTTTGTAGTGCAGCATGTCATACATTGAGTTAAACAGGAAAAAGGGTATTCTTTTATCTCTCAATGAGTTGCAGCCAAGATCTGTAATTGCCTTGCTCTTAATGTTGCGTAACTGTTAGCAAGACTCAAGCCAAGCATTAATGAATTTCATCAGAACTTCATTTTTTAATGAGCATCATTAATCGTTAGTCATGCGTGCTGCAACCTACACTTCTCTAAAGTGGATGTTTGCCAATTGTGTTGCACTATGAAAACAGCACTATATTTTCCCCAGATTTCCTCAGTAAAATAACAAGAAAAAAGACTCTGGCAGGAGGAAAACCTGGTTTCTTTGACCTTTAAAATGTTTGAGCTGCTCTCTGAAAGTTGGCCTGAAGCATCAGCTTGGGAGCAGCTGCTATCGTGCTCCTCTCTGGGCTGTCATAACAACGTTCCCCAAACGTGTGAAACGAGAAGGGTCTCACCCGCAGAGCTCGGCAGCAGCGCTCCAACCCTCAGTGCTGCTCCTGCCTGTTAAGGTGCAGTCGCTGGGCTTTTGCTGGCTCACGTCACAAAACTTATCCAAGTTCTCCAGGCTAAACTTCCTTTTCAGGCTAGAAAAAATGATGAATTTGCTTTAGCTGCTCTGATGCTCTTAGTCAAATACTTGCTTTTTAGAGTGATGGACCTTCCTAAAAGCTGAATGCGAACGACCAGACCCTGATTTAGCAATTCGGGTAACTAACTAGTCGGAGTTGTGTTTTGTCTCCACCAAAACATCCTGCCTCCCGGTTGTACCTTAGTTGTAGTCAGGTGAAGCTGACTAGCTTCTGCAGATGGGTGAAGAAAGTTGCCACATGGCTGTCAGGCTGTATTTCAGGGCTTTTTGAGGAACAAAAGCTTCTTGCTGTCGCGTATGCTAGTGATAATGTGACTGCTCGTAGCACAGACTTAAACGGTGCAGGTTCTCGCTGCAGATGCTGATTTGCACCAATGTTTTAGAAGCAGATTAAAAACAACATCAATTGTAATGCAGCTAATAACAGTACTGCCCAGACAGGAAATGGTCGTCTTTGCATCTTATGCACTAGCCAAGAAAATCTTTTCCCCTATTCTTAACTGCGTGCATACCTGGTTGTGGCTACAGCTAACGAGTTGTCAAAGTTACTGATGGATGGGGAGAAATGTAAAAAAGGAGATCTTCATTTGGTAGGGATCATAAAGAAGAGAAAATGCCATGGAGAGAGAGGAGAAAGATGAGGAAAGTGATATGGAAGAATTATGAAATGTGGGAGGGGGGCAGGCTGTTTTAAAAAAAAAAAAAAAAAAAAAAAAGCTATTAATGAAAAAAGTGTCCTGATGTAGGAAAATGCAGGAATGAATGAAAAGGAGGAGCCAAGATGAGATGAAGGGAAAATATCAAATAGAGCAACAAGAATAAATCGGAGCTTTGCTGGAGCTAACCAGTTTCGAGCAGACAAAAAGCATTGCCGCCTGTCAGTGTGCCCAGGGACGGGATGAACGGCAGTGGGCACAAACTGAAACACGAACAGTTTCATCCAAACAGAAGAAAACACTTTATTGCACAGGTTTGAGCACCGGAGCAGGTGCCCAGATGGGCTGTGGAGTCTCCATTCTTGGAGAGAGTCGAACTCTGACCGGGCATGGTGGTGGACAATCTGGTCTAAGTGACCCTGCTTGAACAGGAGGCTTGGACCAGGTCCCCTCCATAGACCCCCTTCCAACCTCAGCTATTCGGGCATTCTGTGAAAAAGTTTATGAAGGTGCCATTTTAGTTTGACTTGTTTTATTGTTTCTCTGGCATGTATCTTTAAATGCAATAGTGGTTCTTGGATACCTGTACATTTGGATGTCTGCTCGGAGATTCATCAGTTCTCAGGTTGGTGTTCCAAAACTATAGGTCTTCCATGGTGTCCCTGAACCACAGGTCTTGCAAGACCTGAGCTTTGTGTTTTGCAAATGTGTTTATTCATTAGATGTAGGGAAGCTACATTTCAACTCCTTAAGAGACTTTATATCAAAAAATTGAAAGGAAAAACATGGCAAAAAAAAAAAAAATAAAGCATTTGCTATAGACCTTTTCTAGGGTGATACTTATGTTGTCCTGACATGCATCTGAGGATTTCTACCCAACTTCTACCTATCCTAGTTGATTACTGAGAATTTTGGGGGAGACACAGCAATGCAAAAATGTTACTTTGAGGTCCACCTCAAAACAAGAATATCTGGGATACAAAGGTTTTTATCAATGTTTAGTTGGTCTCACTTTCGGCACAGAATGGCATTGCAGGATCAATCTGGGTCATTTTCTAGGCCTAAGAGAGCAGCGCGGCTCAGTCGACTTAATGGACTATGAATCCTGTGATTTTAATAATGTGCTGATTAATACCTATTCAGTTGTGCACATGTGTGTGCTGGCTGAGCTGTAAATATTTCTCCTTACTTTGTTCAACCTGGTCTGCGACAAGGGAGGCTAGAGAGGAATGGGAGATACCTGAGTAATTCAAATTACAAGAAATAATATATAGATTGCCTCAATGAATTGGTGAGACCGAGGCTACAGCAATTACTTTTTTGTGCCAAGTTTTTGTAAATCTGGTCATTCATTCAGGAGCCTGAATTATGGCTGCCTCACTTGAAAAGTACAGGTTGTGTTAGGATATTGCAATTTGAGAATCACCATGAGTGCCAAAAATAAGCAGTATTTCAAACTTTGCTGCTGGTAATATTACTGTTACTGGGTGGTGCCTCGTACTGCCGGACCAAATGGGATACTGCCGCTGATTCAAGTTTTCCTTTGTGCTGTGAACTGATAAACATATATTTTAGCTGGATTCGCTAGCGGACATGTATATCTCTCTGAGAAAGTGACTAAATATTATATCTCACAGTGCCTCTAACCCATTAACTAACCTGATTGCGAACAATCTTCTGGTTTCCTCCATTGTCTTTTCCTGCCATCTTTGTGCATTTGAATTGTCTAGGTTCTAGAATTAGATACCTCTTGGTCAGAGATGCAAACAGTGAATAATGACTTACAGCCCGAATCAAAAGCTACTGTTATCACAATTTAAAAAGCAAATCTGCTTACATTTTTGGATAACAGAATTCATACAAACAACATCAACATAACATACCTATAAATATATTAAATATCAGACCTATTTATACAGAATTAAATTATTTTATATGCTGAACTATAACAATATATATTACATCCATTATTATGCATTATATATTTTATAATATGTTTTGTATTATAACAGCATTAAATAAATGCATTAGTGGAAGTGTTTTACTGAAAGTAAAACAATCGAAGACTTCTGAAAGTGCAAAGTGTGTTCGGGTTTTGTGAGATGAAAGTACCAGCAGCTGATGTATGCGGTTCTAACATTGCATCAGTTATTAGGCTTAATTCTGAACAACATTCTACTAAAAACATCAGTCCCAACCAGTATCTGTCATGTGTACATTAAACGGAGCAAAAAAGCATGTGGCTGGCAAATGTAATTCCTTGCCATGGGAAATGATCTGAAATTGCAAAATGTTATCTTACTGTCATATTGTTCTACAAAGAAACACATGGCATAAAATAATTCCATTTCTTCAAATAATTCAGTATTTTAATATATAATTTTCAAGTCATGGATGGCAGATAATATCTCTTAGTAGCAATTTCTGTTCTAACTGTTGACTATATTTTTAAATACAACAGCAGAAGAACAAACATTATCTATGTTACAAATGAGCTTAGACACCCGAGCCATTTTGCTTTTTACTTTGTGTATACAAATATATATATACAGACACACAGAAAAAAAAGAGTCTTCCACCCAAGGACCTTGCAACAAAATTAAAAGAAGGTCATATTCCCATTTTACAAGTAAAGAGGAACAACATAGAAATATAAATTACAAACCAAGCTTCACACAATGAGTTTTGTTGCAAAAGCAGGAATTAAACTCAGATGTTAAATTGATCAAGCTTTTTTTTCTAAATACATCTTTTTTTTCCGCCCCCCCCCCCCCCAAGAAAATGTTGCTCACTGAGACTGAAACTTTCTACAAATGTGCTCTGTTTGCTGAAAATTTCCTGAAATCTAGGGCAATGGGAGAGGCACAGGTGAAGTCCCTTCTTTTGAATCAGGCAGGAAGGCAGGTATCTAAGTTCCATCTTGATCTCCTTTAGCATCAGGGCAGTTAGTCTGGAATGTGCATCTCTTTTTCTTCCCCCTGGTCAAGAACTCGGCTTTGTTACAGTTAGTACCAACATTAGGAATTGGAAATATTTTTGTGATGTGATTTCCAGGACAGTCTCTTAACTCCAAGCATCCACACTGATGATACTGATAAAAAAAAATCATGATTTCTTGGCATAATTTAAGCATCACTGACAATTTCCAAGATATCTTCAGATTAGCTACTATGTGCAAAAGCCCAAAAAGTAGATTCACACAGATTCTACTAAAAAGTAGATTTTTAGTGTGGTAGGCATTAATAGACTGCTCGCTCTGTTTCTTTTTCCATAATTCCCACCATATCTGTTTTTTTTCCGCTAGTGCTAGACTGACACGTGACTTTCGGAGGGCAGCCAGCCTTGACTTGAAGAGCACGGGGAAAGGAGAGCTCCCCTCTTCGACAGATCCCATGTTCCTATGGGCAGTCAGACTCACTGTTTAAAATTATTGCCTCTTTTCCCCTCTGCATTTGGCTGCCTTCAATTCCTTGTTCTAACTCTCTTGGGTTTAAAAAGAAAAGAAAAAATGCCCCTTTTTTCAACCATTTTTCCCCAGGACCCTTTCAGTCTTCTTTTTAACAGGTAAAACTAACTAAACTGTTAAATCTTGGCTAATAAATAGTTTTCTCATAGCACTTTTCTGTGCCTAGGTGTATTGGGCTCCCTATTCTTCTGTTGCTCCCCCTTGGTATCCTAACCAGCTTCTCCCCAGCATTCACTTAGTGGTTAGTCATTGATTGTTTATAAAAAATAAATAATAAATAATTGTGTTTATAAATTGCAAATAAAAGTAAATCCTCTTCAGAGTTCCTTCGTGCCGAGGCAGGGTTCCCATTTTGGCAGCAGGGTCTTAACTTTCAAATCACTGGTTTCCCTAGTTGATTCTGACCATGCTATGATGGCCCTGTACACCCTGCCAAACTTCTGATTACCTTGAAATTTGTAAAAAGTGCTTTTACATTTGCCTCAGGATCACAGATGGCAATATTGAATAGCACTGGGCCATGAACCTATCCTTTCCACCATATATCTGACACAGTCATAATTCACCACTGACAACTTTTTTTTTGAGATCTGTGACTTAGCCAGTTTTTAATTAGAGCTCGCTGAAACAATTCTTCTGTAAAAAGAATTCTGTTTGTCAAAATCCAAATGTTTTGCGAGAATGTGTCAGTTCTGACAAATATTTTTAACAAGAAAAAGTCAAAACATTTCATTTTTGCTTTCTTGATTTATTTTAATAATATTAAAACATTTTGTTTTGATATAAGATAAAATTGTTTTGACTTTATCATGTTTTTATTTCATCTTCTTTCTATGTTAAAATACCTTTAGCATGCTTCGTATTTAATATACCAGCTAACACATCATATTTAACATAAAAGGAAAGCACAGATGAAGTGAGGAGACTTTATCCAAATGAAATGAGTTCCAAAGCAGCTTGGGGACCATCGTTTAATCCATGAATGATTTTGAAGATACAACATTTGCTCTGATTTGGAAACCATCTCAGCTCCCTAACCCAGAATTTTGTGCAAGATGAGTTGGTGTTCTTGATCCATATAAATCCTGCTCCGTTGAAAAGGAGGAGTGTTTTAATTCTAAGGCTGTTTCCTTTCAGCTGCAGTGTTTGCCTGAGCTGGCCATGGGAACCAACACGTGGGAAGGGGCTGGTGCCACAAAGAGGACCAGGGGCTAAATGGATTGCTGTTCTCAGATGGAGGTAGCAAGGAAAATAAAATTAATTGTTAAGAAAAAAATGCTGCATATGAAAAAAAAAAAAAGGCCAGTGTTTTCTTTGTAGCTAATTAATTCCTTATCATGCAAGCAAGGAAGATCTGTGCTGACCCAGCAGTCAGGTACATTACTGTAAGGCAAGATGTAGCCCTCAGGCCCCTGGGATGCTGCTTATGTGGCCCCAGATGCACTGAAGTTGCATGTTACGCTGGGGTCCGTCACCTTTTCCACAGTAGATCTCCACGGCGTGCATGCTGGAATGAAGCTCTTCATGATGAAACTGATAGAAACATTCACGAAACCTTCACATCGCAGGTCTTCAGTCATAAGCTGCAGAGAAAATCATGGGGCATTGCATATTTTAGGCCAGCTTTCCTGTACTTGTCCTTCCAGGTCTGGCACAGACATGGCTGAGAATCGGGGAAGAATACGATAGTTGAAGCCCAAAATGTGCATTTGCGCTTTCCCAGCCCCAAGATTGGTATCCTAACCCAAACAACTCAGTGGATCTTGTCAGCGAACGTATAAACAGGCCTTCAGGCATATCCTGTGTTTTTGTGCAGATTTTGGCTCGAGTGTAGGGTGTTTATTTTAGCCTCTCCTTCCCCCTCACCTTTCCTATTTGTCTCCCCTCCTGCTGTGCTCACTGCAGCCTGTTTCGATACCTGCCCGTGCATCAGCGTAGTAACAGTAAAATGAACAGAAAAACACTCATAAAACATCCTCCCCATTCCTACTTTTGTGTAGAAAAAAACCCACTGATCAAAACAGAAAATGTGATGACATGGATGTTCCTATGGGAAATGTCTGCTTTCAATTCTGCATTGGGTACAAAGACTTGCATCTGATGCTGTTTTCGTTTTCCTCAGAAAAATATATTTGTTGAGGAAGATGTTTTCATTAAGCCATTTTTTTCTCCCAAAAGCTAACTTTCAAAACTTTTTAATAATAGCCATCAATTATCTAAGCTGGTGGGATATTTGGCTAAAAAACACAAGTGTTATTTTCAGCTGGAAAGTTTTAATTTTTGCATGTCCAAACTCTTATGGTTGAGATTTTGGACAAGAGAATTTGAGAAAAAAATGTTGAAACAAAATTGTCTTTCCTGCCAAAATTTGTAACGCGAAAAAAAAAAAAGTCTTTTACCATGTATGTGCCACAGCAGTCCCCATGTAGCAGAAGGTTGTTATACCCACCAATACACTTTCTTTAATATAGTTGTGATATTCCTGCCAGTGACTAGTTTTTCTCGAACTTAAAGACCCTTTCTCCATCTGTAGAACTGAGACAACCCATCTTGAGGAGTAGCTGTCTTTACCCAGGATACCTTCAACATACAATCTCTTCCAGTGATGCTAAACTCTTTGCAGGCTTAGATACTTAACGTGCCATTTTCCTTCATTAAGTAACTACTTCATTAACCAAAAAGCATCTCTTCTAATCAGTGGATCTTCCCTCTCTCATTCTGAGTCCCATTCTGAGTGACAAAAAAATATTTTGTAGCCTTTTTTCTCATGAATGCTGCAAAGAAATAGTGACTGTGACTGATCTGGATATTCCTTTGCATTGGAAACTTTATTTTTCACACGCAAATTCAATAAAGCAAATTTTTCATAGAGGACCTAATATTGCCTGAAGAACCTTTAATGCCAGTGATGCATAAGGAAGATGCTTTGCTTTACAGCACTCTGGCAAAAACAGAGCACTCCCTGTTCTTCTTTTCAAGTTACATTTTATGGAGTCAGATAAAAAAGCACCTCTGAATACCTCCCCCTTGAGTTGTTTCCTCTAAGCAATATCTAGCACACAAATTAAAAAGTAAAGAAAAAAAGAGTGGAAAAACAATCCAACCTAAACCAAACAAACTACGTGGGTAACAATCTGCACTGAAAAAATATATATTTAAATAAAAAGGAAGTACAAGCAGTCAGACAACTTTAAGCTCTAGAAACACCCCATGTCTGGAATGTGTATGCATTGCCTAATCTGTGCTTTGTCTTTACCATAATGTGAACACATTTTTCTTCTTTTACTCAGGAAAAATATCCAAAGAGGACCCAGTTCTATAGCTAGGGCACCATGGATGGTTACAACATTACTCATTTCATGACTATCAGGAGGCTCAAGAGTCAGCCTGTGAGATCATCGTTATCTGTCAGTTGCATTTTTAGAAATTGTTCTGCTGCTGCTTTTAAGGATGTCGAACCTGTCTTGAGAAAGCGAAAAAAAAAAAAAGGGGGGAACAGTAATCTAAAATTAATGTTAAGCAGAGGTAAAGTTGAAACCCTTTTTCATCTATAACTTTGTCTCAAGCTTCCCTCATTTGGACCAATATTTTTCACACCAGCTCTGAATCCAAAGGTAATTATAAACTGTTAAAGATTGTTAGACTCAAAGAAAGGAGAAAAAACCTCTGTTATTTTTCAAGATTAAAGACAAGATGGCTTTTACAGTGGATGGCTCTGTTCTCTGGGGAACGATGTTTTGTCTCTTCTCCGTGCTGATGTTTCTGGAGTTACATATGTCATTGTTGTTCACTCCTCTGCTTTCCTGGGACCTTCTCAGCAGCTTTGTCCGGTCTCAGGGTACTGATAGTAAGATGGTTCGTGACACACACATCAAATGTCTAGTCCCTCCTTTTCAGTTACGATGTTTTTAATGGACTCTGTGCTAGATTGCTTCAAATTGGAGCCAAAGGACATCTTTTAAATGATCTTTTACAAGCCTGTACTGTTTGCTCCTATAGCAAATACCTATTTCTTCAGACTAATTAAAAACAAATTGCCAAATCTGATTATTAAATTTTATTAGGAATTTTATGATGGAAAATGCAACATTATTTTTAGGAGTATATTAATATTGCAGGAGAGGTTAAGGAATATCAAAATATGATTTTAGCTGATTCAGATCAAGTGAAAATAGCCCATACTTTGTTAGACTTGCAAAGAGCATATAGTTGTTCATCATGCAATAAAAAATCAAACTACATTCCTCTATCAGCACATTGCTTCACTGAAGATCCTTAGACTCTCTTCTATTCTATGGGGAGGAGTCCCTGGAGGATCACATCTCCTACAATATATTGGATAACTCCCTGTGACCAAGCCAGATGAGGAATGTAGATCCCATGAGGATAATAAAGTGTGCTTGTGAATGACTCTCATAAAGCCAGTGTGCCACAAAAGGCAAATATTGAATATACTGAATGAAGCAAACAGGTAAAACAAAAAGTTGATTTGGAGAATGTCAGAACAATTAGGATTTTACTTTGAAGACATAAAAGTACTGGATTTTTTTTCAGGTACTTGCATTCTCCATGTCTGTCAGCTCTATTCTGATTGGGACTCAAATACGGAGAAGTGCAAACTCACTCAGCCTTGTTTGATCGGTCTCCCCAGTTCCTCTGTCCTGACAGACACGTTCCCAGTAGCCTCTGTTCTTGAACTCCGTGTAAGTGCTTTCACGGGCTTGGTAGACTTGTTCTTTACCATGTTTCCCCATGTGTTAATTCAGGCCCAGAATCAGAATTTTCAATAGGAATATTTTTATTAGAAACCATCTCATTTTCTTTGTTGTTTGTTACTCCCTGCAATGGTGTTAGCAACTTTCCTGGTGAAGTTAGGATTTACCAAAATCTTTGTACAGGGAGAGGTAGTCCTGGGAGTGAGTGCAGGTAGGACATATCCAGATTTTCCCAAGGTATGTTTGTCAGATAAAACCAGGCATACTATGGGCTTAGGACAGTCGGACAGATGATCATCTGAGGAGCCACTGCAAACTATTTTAGGAACATTAGGATAGCAATATTGCATCAGACCAGAAGACACTTCCTGCCTACTGTGGAAGTGTAAAAATGGAGTGGAAGAAGAGGCCTAATATATAGGGAAAACTACCCCTTCTCTCCTGTTCAAGGACTGTCTGAGCTGGAGGCATGAGGAGACTTTGTGTTCAACAGTCTGTTATAGATTTTCCTGCATGAATTTGTCAAATAACGTTTCAAACCAACTTACACTTTTGGCATCCAGAGCAGCTATACTTGATCTGAATTATGTGCCATAGGGACAAGTGCTTTCTCTGCTCATTGAGACCCCTCATAGGTCTGAGGGGCCAAGGCAGGTGCAAATCTGTTGCTCTTCTCAAAATCTGCCAATATTTTGAAGACCCAACATTCCCCCTTTTCCAGCTGCTCTGGTCCATAGCTCTGATCATCTCTATTGCCCTATTGTTTCTATGATTTTTGAAATGAATGACAAGAACTTCAAACAGATGTGCACACAGAGCATACAGCACACTTCCTGTTGCGTTTGATCTTCCTCCCCTAGTAATTCCCAGTGTCCTATTTGCCTTTCTGATGATTGTGAAGCACAGACTTGACCTTCCCATGGCATTATCCACAATGACTCCAACATCTTTCCTGAGTGGTAATTATTGACTCCATGCCCAAGTGCGGTTCTTTGCTTTTCTTGGTGTTTGTTTGCTTTTCCTGGCTACCTTATCACCTACTCACCCCATAACTTTCTCCCACTGATGGGCCTTTGGATTTCCGAGAAACCGGCTATGCCAAATAGTTCTGTTTCTGGCTTGTGACACAGTCCCAGCGTGGGAGCTGCGCCTGAGCGCTGTGGGAGCTCGAGCTGGCTACCACTGGCTGCCCTGCAAGAAGTTTCCACTCTGTGCTTGCTTTTGAAATGAGCCACACTGATTCTCAAACGTCTCTTATCCCAACTCCTCAGTACCTCAGGCTTCTTGCGCTTCCCCACTCCTTGTGCTGGGATGAGGAGATCCTATACAGGTTGCTATGTTTTTCCCCTTTGGAAAAGCATGATTGCTTCTATTTTGTATTTTCCTAGGCCTGAGCCCTTCGTGGCATGTTTCAGAAAGCTGACTTATGTTCCTTGCTTGCCTAGTTAAGCTTAGCCAAGATTCAAAACTCCATCTGGAACACAACTGAACTTTGACATTTTCTTTTCCAGCTGCTTTGCTGAGTTCAAAATGCCACGCTACAGCCTGCATGAATTCCAGAATAGAGCTGCTTTCTTCTAACCCTCAAGAAAAGACTTAATCAACACAAGGGAAAATTGCACTATTTGTAAAATTCCTTTTTCCACTTGCCAAGGTAAAATATTCCACAAAGCATTCTGCTCGGCTGACCACTCTAATTCAAAAGGAACAGCATATGTACCCTATAGAGAGAGCAAAAGTCATTATGCCCATTGTGCCCATATAGGAAAAATTATGTCTGAACTGTCCACATCTGTTCTCAGATCTTCTCAAATATATAGTACTTATCATTGTAGTAATGAAAAATCTGTTTATCTTATGACATTACAGGTTGCTGAAAGGAAGGCACTGGAGCACTGTGTTTGAATTCAGTGATGACAAAATCTTCCAGTATAATGTTTGCTGCTACTGCTTGCCATGACATCACTTTGATACAAATAGAGAAAAATGATGATTTCATACTATGTCTTTTTTTTTAATCTTTTTAAGGAAAAAAAATCAGCACCCACAGAAATGTGTGGGTTTTGATCAAGAGAATCTTAACTTTAATGGTACTTCTCATTGTACTCACCATTGAAGGCACAGGGTACAAGATATGGAAGATCTTACACCATGTATTTCAACCTATGTGCAAAACCAGGCTCCCTGAAAGAACATGAGAGTGGGAACAATTAGTTTACTGCGACTTGTAATGTGAAGAATTCTCCTCCAAGCATTCAGCTGATGATGTGTTCTGGCGATTGCTGGTTTCCCACATTCTAAAAACAATTTAACAGTCTTTCTTCATGTTAAGCACAATAATGGTGCGACACTGCCTTGACTAGGAGCAATTGTTAAACAGATCTCCTTATTATATATAATTACCTTGCTGTCTAAGCAAGCAGCCACATAGAGAAGCTTATTTTTTCTTAAATTTTATTGAAACCCAACAGTACTGCAAACTCTCAGAATACTCTCACAAAAAGACTTGCTATTCATAAAGTAATTTGTTGCTAATTTTGCTCAGCGCTTTAAAAGGCTGATAGAAGTAGGGGACCACAAAAGCAAATATACTGCTCAAAGCTGGAATTTTTATCACCTTCTAAATGACACAGTGAATGACAGGGAAAAGCTGCACGATAGTGGCTGAGTGGGTATTGATGGCTGCTGCGGTGCTAAATGATGCATTGGCACTGAAATATAGTGAAAGAACAAATCATCAGTGACTTTTTCATTTTATTCTTTAAGTAAAAAAAAAAAATCCACATCAAGAATTGCAAAACCTGAATTGGATTTGTTAAAAAAAAAAAATACCTAAAGGAAACACACAGCAGACACGCGCGGTCATGCGCCCACGCTCCCTCACCCATTGCTGCATTGGCACCACAAAGGGGGCTCTGAAAAGTGCAAAAGCAGAACTGTGGAGATCCAAGTGCTTTTTAAAAAGCCTAACAAACTCCATCGCATGCCTGTAAAATGGGGAGGACAGGAAAAGAGGAAGAGCATTCCTTCTGCTCACCTTTGTGCCCAAATTTGTACCAAAGCGTGGGTGCCCATATTAAAAGGCTGCCTGAAGGATGGAGGGGAATGGGCTTCTCCAACTGCTGGTGCAGAGCAGGTTGGAGGACCACCTCCTGCGGAGCTGTCTGAAGCAGAATCAGTGCATGTACATGATACCTAACACCCTCAGTATGTTATATGCACTTTACCTGCTATTTTGTCTAGTAGGGCAGTGAACTGGGGACTTCCTGGGACATGATGCAAGTATTTCTCTTGTTCAAGCTCATACATTTCCAGTCTGAGAGGTGTCATGGCTCCACCTTTCCTATGCTTTTGGTAGACCAGGACCAAGGTAACACCATCATGTCACACCATTCCAGACCTCCCAGTCTGTGCACTGGGCTTCATGGTTCAGGCCCCTGGCCCTGCCAAGTTGTGATGCATGAAGTGGGTGGATCTTGACAAACCTGGACCTCTCTTTGAGCCATAGGACTTGTAAATAACCTCAGCTGGGGGGCGGGCTGAGCTGCTGGGCGATTTGGAAATTCCTGACAACGCTCACCCCTTGGCTGGTGAAGCTGAGCTCACTTCCCACTCAAACCGCAGGCCCTGTGCTCCAAAAATATGAGATGTATAGGATTAGAAAGGAGGTGACCTCATTGATGAGAGCTGGACCCCACCCTCTGTGCTCCGCAGGGGGGGTCATAGCCACAGCGCACACGATGGCTAGTCCCTTGCACCTCAGGGAGGTCTGGACACCATCAGTGACCTCATGGTCATTATTGCTTCTTACTTCACTTGCATTTTTTCACTTGCGTTTTTCATTGGCCATCCAATATTTTAATTCTCTCAGTATTTCTTAAGCTACCCTTGGGTCCTATTATCAGCAAAGAACAGGGATACTAAGAATAATTTTGCTTACGCTGCTAGGGTAGAGGTCAGCCCTTGACAGCAGAGACGTTCATAGTTCTATTAATATAAAAATTACTTTTTTTTCCTTTTTTTTTTTAAAAAAAAAAAAAAGCCAATCAGAGCTCATATATCCTAAACAAAATGAGAGTTCACTTTCAACACCCCTTGTCTAAACAGCTCTATTGCCTGGCAAACCTTTGGGTAGACATGACAGCTCATAGTAAGAATGGTTGCAGACCAAAAGTAGAAGTTAAAAGTCAGAAAAAAAAATCCAGCAATTCCAATGTAGTACACCATTCCTTGGGGCAGCTGAAGCAATGCATCTGAAGGAGCCCAAGGAACAACACTGACGCAATACCTACGCTGCCAGCAACAGACGACTGAAAGGTGGGAATGAACATGTTCAAGCCAAGTTGGAGCTCTTTGGAGGAGAACATCTTGGGCAATCTTGGGGCACCCTCAGCCAATAACCACATAGGGAGAAAGGGATCTATTTTTTGTGGCACGGCTGTGACTAGAGAAAATGGTAAAATTTTAGAGAGAAATTTTACTAATCTCTGGCTTTTACAGGCTACCCTGTGTTCATTTGGCACAGTTAACTTAGGTCCTCACAACAGTATTTAAGAGTATGTGTTTATAAGAGTTGAACAGGCATCTACAGCTGGGGTGGGTCAAATGAATCATTCATAAACAAATCATTATAGTTGCTCCAGGAGCATGTAGCAGCTTAGAAATGCCTTGTTTTGCTTTAAAGAGCTACACGGTTAAGGAAGCCATTGACAATCCAGGGATGTGTGAACTAGCTGCATTAATAAAGAAATACTTAGCATGTTAAGGCAGCTCACATCACAGCAATGTACGTGAAGTCTGTACTTTCACACCTCTGTTGGTTAGGTGGGAATTGAATCTCTGCATTTGTGGGCGCTGGTACATTTCTGAAAAATTAGACATGCATTCATATGAAATGGTTGAGTTTTGCTTGTTTTCAATTTTTTAAATAATTTTTAACCGTGTTTTTTCTTGGTTGCACCCTTAAATGGCAGCAGGGGCAGATTTACCTTGAAGATCAGAAGTTTTTTTGCCATGCAGTAAATACCATGCAACAAAGCAACAGGTTAATTTGTGTGTGGCTGAAATATAACCCTGAAGAGGTATTGGCAGGGAAGGGAACTAGACCATTTAGGGACTACGGATATGTCTCCTTTACTTGTTTCCTAGAGAATGTATTATTGCAAGGAATCTGTCTCTGTAACCAGCAAGCTGATTCAGTGCGCAAAACAGAGGTGAGTCAAAGGTATTGGATGACAGCGTTACTGGCTTCAACATGAAGAAGCCTTGACTCTAGGACAATCTCCACTTTTCGGAAAAGAGAATAAATAAGTTCATGTATAAATTAAAAATTGATACAACAAACCCACATCTGTGGGTGAACTCTTGGTGTCCTAAACTAGACGTGCCTAAGCTGAAGTGCACAGGGGAGCTCCACAGCCCCTCATTTTGGGGCCACTGTTTTAGAGACCTCTTACCTGGTCACATTGACTCTTTTAGCTCCAGCCCTGAAATAGATACCACATACATAACACTTCCTGAACAATTTGGACTTATGTAAGGACTATGGAGGCAAAATCTATAACCTCTCCTAGGTTTCTTGACTTGGAAAGGATTTATTTGACTTCATCTTCCTTAACTTGAATGTGGCTGAAGTCTTCTTGAAGCAGAGGTTGCAGCTCTTGCTCCACCAGATGGTGCATAGCAGCTGCCAGAAAGCAATGCTGGGCCTCTGAAAGGGACCATGCAATAAGCCTTTCTTGGGGTATAATCTACAAATATCAAGCTATGAAAGATTTCTGTATGGGATAAAAACCCCTTGGCTGTATCTCTGCACTCACAGAGCTTGTGGTTGTTAGTGTTTGCCCAGCTGTGCTATCTGACTCTGCATATACTCAGTATAGTGGCAGTCCTGAAACAGTTGCTAAAAGACATGACTATCTTCAGACTGCTGCTCGGAGAGCAGCTGTGGGAATCCAAATGGAAGGAGGGCAGAGGGGAAAGAGCTGCCCACGCGCATGTGGTGTTGGGTGCTCAGTACCCCAAACACACGCCACCTGTGGGGCCAGTAGCTTGGATTGTCCACTCCTAAGCACCAGCTGCCAAAATCAGCTCTTTCAGTGTTTCCTCCTCAAAAAGCTTGTGCCCCACTTCCCTGAAGAGAACAAGCTATACAGTTCCACATGGCTGTTCAGAGTGCTCTTCAGCCAGCGTGGGTGTTTGGCTGTTGCTCTGCTCCCCTGGGGGTGATGAACCATGAGGGCTGCTGCTGGCCTAGGCCCAGTGTCAGGCCTTGGTGATGCTGTTTTATCGGCTTGCTTGCTTAGGGTGGGAAGGAAGAAGCAGCAGGAGGCACAAACATGTCAATCAGTGAGCAGCGTAGGAATATCATTAAACAGAAGAGGTTAAAAATAGGTTTTTGCAATCTAGTGAGCGGAAATATCAACCAGATGGCAGAGGAAGGAAAGAGATGTTATTCCCACCCTCTAGGTATGGATTTTTTTGTTAAATCATTAAGTATCAGAAAACTGAAGAAGAAAAAGGCATCTAACCTTGTGCCAGCAGGATGCAGTGGGCTGGCGTGATTTATGAGACTGTGAGCTTTCTGAGACAAGGAATGTCTCTTTATTTTTAGTGTCCTGGAATCATAATGTGAATAGGGCTTGTGGGAACTACAGGAATACAGACGAAATGTGGTGAGAGAGGTGTGAGAAGAAGAAGAAAAAAATAGTCTACCTATTGGGTCTGGAGTATTATGTTTATTTTATGTGCCAGCATCAGAGGAGGTAAATAGTGCCTTTTGCCTCATGTGAGTCTTGCACTTAGGTACAAATCTTTGCATTTTTTCTTTTTTTTTTTTTTTTCCATCTGAGGCATATAGGTAGCTTCCTGGCCAATTGTTAAGTCCAGTCTGCTTAGCTTTCACATTTGGGTGAACCTCACTTTGTGTAGTGGTATGTCATAGAAGCTGACTTACACTTTCAGTGGAGTAGTTGGATCTTGCACTTGAGTTCCCTGCCAACAGAAGGGCCAGGTCAAAGGTGCTCCCTTTCTCCTCTACTTCCCAATATCTGGCTGCCCCATCCCTCCCGTGTCCCTGCTCCTTACTGTGTGGTCCCATCTTCTGACTGTGCTGCTTCCCTTAACCCAATAGCAAATTAATCAACAAGATGATGGGCTGAGGTTTGCTTTGTCATCTGGGCAAATTCTGGTTTGAATTAAGCTGCTCAGGTGATGATTTGGATATAACAGTTTCTTAAAATCCTAGGAATAAAGATGAGCTTTACATAATGGGAAGTGGTGGGAAAAGGCAACAACTATATACTAGATACTCATCATAAAGATGCTTCTGGCTTCTCTTCAAATAAGTATGAAGTAACATATTGTCATGATGCAAACTGCTGAAATAATGGGGGAGAAGGCTATTTTAGAACTCATTAGCTGTGGAAAAGGGTCGCAGTCAGAAACAGCATGATAAATTAGGTTATTTTGAACATACTTCTTATGGCTTGCTTTCCTTTAATTCATAATGGATTCACAAGTGAAGCTGTATAGCTGTGTGTGGAAAAGTTGCTCTGATGAAGCGAGTGTTGCCTAATGGAATCAATACAGAATATCTGATATTAATTTTTCAGCTACTGTGACAGAAAACTGTGGAAGGAGGAGGGATCCTCTTGCAGATGGGCAAACCCTATGACTCCCTCCGTTATCCCCCACTTAAAAGCTATCAATTTAGAGCTGTCCTGTGTATTGCCCTGTGAATTGAACAAGCCTTTTCAGCCTTTAATTAAGGGTGACAAACTCTTTGAACATCACAGCATTCATCTGCTCATGTGTGGAAAGCCTGGTGTAACAAAAGAATTTAATCAAACTACAAGCCTAATAAAGACTACATTGCCTGAACTAAATGATGTTATTGCTGTTGCAGCTCATAGTTTTACATTTAAAAAAGCGGGTCAGAGTGTTCATTCATCTTGATTAGCAATGCCAACCTAATTACTTCTGGAGGAAACAGTAATTAGCTGGAGTCTCATCTCATTAATCATGACATTCTTCTAGCAGACTATTTTTATCTGATAAATGGCTTGGATTGGAACAAGGTGTATATTTGAATTCTAGTTAATTGTACACAGCTTGCTGCATAACATTTCACATTTTTATCATTTAACTGCTTCCTTCCTGTAACCCTCTCAGCCACTTCTGCACACTGTTCATTTTGAGTAAAAGGTGAATGACCCATGTAAGATATGTCAGTTTTAATCATGGATAGAAGTAGCTGAAGGTGCGTCCCAGCAGTGGTGAAATGCTGAATCCCTGACTGCCCAGGAAATTGAAGAAACCTTTTTGGGCAGGTGCCCAGTGCACAGCTACTATTGCACAAAAACCCATTGCTTATGGGCTAGCCCAAGACTTTCGAAATGAAGCAATGATTTGACACATCCCTTACTCTTAAAGCCACCTTATTAGCAGTGTCTCCATTGAAGAAGGTCAAAGTCAGGCTCCTAAATTACCTGTCACTTCTGAGTGTTGATTATTGGCTAGGTTTAAGATCTACTTATTTCATCAGTCTAAATAGGGAACTGTGAATCTCAAACTTTTCTTTAAAAGTTGTTCCTCTTGATTTTTACTGAAAAAAAAGGCTTTATTTGGGATGGACTTTCTGTTAAGACAAATTCTTTATTATAACAAAACTACTGGGTTTTAGCTTTCTAGTGAGCATGAGTATGAATGCATCAGTCTGGGAATGTCAGACTTTCAGAGGTATTAAATTAAATGGATCTTTGGATGTATGCTTCTGCAACTAAGGTCCAGAGCATCCGTAATATTAGATTACCACAAAGAAGTTTGCCCAGCATAAATCAATGTTATCCCTTTTATTTTCTTAACTAAAGGATTTAAATATTTGTTACTGGTCATCTGTTCTTTAACAAGCGATATCCGAAACAACGAAAGGTAGTTCATGGAGCTGAGGGGAAAAAAAAGTTAATATTACATTTTTAGATAATAAATATTACTAGGGATATACTTAACATTAGTTATATACAGTGCTTTACATTCTTGAAGCATGTAAATGGTAGCAAGAGCTTTTCATTTGCTTAGAATAGCTAGGGACTTTTTTTTTTTTTTTTGAAATAGCTTTACAGCTCCGTGAAGTAAGTCCTTTCTTGCTAATTAAAATGGAAACTAGTAGCTATTCTTGAGGACTTCCTGAAGGTATTTTACACTGTTACTACTCCACTGGCTGAGCTGCCACCCAGCTGTCATAGCGATATTGCTAGAGTTTGCCAATATAGGAAACAATTATAGATGACAATTGTTGGAAATCATGAAGTTATTTTCATTGTAACCACTTCCAAAAAGATTGGTCTTTATGCAGATATGCTTTAGAACTAATCTTCAATAAGTTCAATACATGTTTTTCTCATAGGAAAAAATAACAATGCAAGAATTTTTATTCTAAAAAGCTGAGGAAAATGACAAGCAGCTTCACACAATTTTAATACATCAAGAAAACTCTTACCTTCTCTAGCAGGAGAAACTTCTGCCTATGCTCTTTATTAATGTCCAAGATGTACAGGGGGAGGAAGAAAAATACACTTGCAACACATACATACCACATGTAAATGTTATTTTTTTTATTGAACATTAGAATTATTTGATTAAGGGTTTGTTTTGATAACTGGTATTGTTTCTAACTGTTAGCCTTGCAGTGATTAGAGTTTGATATGTTCTAGGCTGGTATCTTTGATTGTAGTTTCTGGTTACTGTGTTATGCTAGCAGCAGTATTTGTCAGATGTTAGAAAAGTATGATTTTGCTAATGACCATATAAGTTGTAAGTTAATACAACCTTAGCAAACCTATAACAAATGTTGTAGACTTGTTTGTCTGCATATTATGTGTATAGATACCATTAACGTCTCATAGCATCAGTCATGGATTACTTCTAGAAGATTCTGTATAACCAGAGAATATTACTTTGGTAACTTGCAACTGGGAATTCAGGCCCAATTTTTAAGTACTCTTCAAGGAGTTTACAAAGAATTAAGCCTCCCTTGCTCTTACTCTGATAGAGTTTGTTGGCATTAGTGTGCCATCTTAGAGGAGGAATTGAAATGTGAGTTGGTTAAGGACAACTTTTTCAGAAGAGGGTTAATTAGAGTGGATTTAAGTACATAGGCCTCAGGATAACAAAACTTGTCTATAGCTAGAGATCAAAAATGGAGTATCGTCAATCCGAGCTTTCAAGTGCAGAACTGAGATCAGAACCCAAAAGTTCCTGTTATCAGCTCTGTTCTTCAACCAAGTCAAGTTGCTTTCTTGCTACTGGTTTCTCTTAAATTACATTTCTTTTGATTTCTTCTGGCAGTGGTGTCTTTGATCACAAGGCTAAGGCACTGTGTGATTCTTGTGTCCAAGATTATTCCTTACTCCAAAATCCATGGCAAAATGATCCAAACCTCAGTTTGTGTTTCATCTGAGCACAGAGGAGAGATGGAGAGTGGCCAACTGCTCAGTTTACCAACCCTTGGGACTTAGGTGGTCCAAAGTACAGCTGAAATGCCATATCATTGGTTTCAAGACACCACTGTGTGTGGCATGAGTGGAGATGGGACCTCTTCTCCTGTGCCTGTGAGGACATCTCAGGGAGACATAAGCCATGGAGAAGCAGCTGGTGGTCTGGTCCCCACCTTGTGGGGCTAGGGCACTTCTGATCTGCTGCAGCACCTCAGCTGCTCTTGGGTTGTGTTATTTTAGTTCCTGTAAGTTGTCTCTTGGTTTCCTTCTGGGAGTGCAAAATACTCCCACTGCCCTTGTAATCTGCCAGTCATAGGAAATGAGTGGCATTTTAAACATATGTTACATGGGACAGTGCAGAAGCTTTTCATTTATGTGGTGCCACTCTTACTGGTTAGTGCATTTACAGCATGTCACTTCAATCTGTGGTCTCAGGCACAGGTGCTGCTAGTTCCCATAAACTCTAACCTGGACCAGCTGGAATTTGGCTCAGAAGGCTTTTTAGTGGGAAAAAACGTGTGGGAAAAAAACCTTTCATAATTAAAATTCAATGGCAAATTCTACAACAACACTCAGAATTGCTACTACTTGGTGACCAAAAGAGGAAAAACAAATGCAGATGTTTCTGGACAATGTGAGAGAAGAAATGGTGATATAATTCATAGTGTGGTCTATATCATCTGATATTTCTGTCCTTCTGGCTAAAATTGACTACGTGGCAGTGGAGGAATTCCTGCATATGTCTTTCTCTAAGCACAGAAACTAAACAAATTTGATATTTTATTTAATTCTTTTTACAGTTGTTCTTTTTTCCTAGCTGCCTACCTAAGGAAGTTTCCTTAGCTATCTGCCAAAAGAAGGTAGACAAAACAGTACTGTGAGCAACAGGGGTGTGGGAATCATTCTTCTTACCTTCTTCACAATGCAGAAGCAGGATGACTACACTTAAGTGGATGTCCTTTAGGTATGTCCATGCCTTGGCCTGACTGTATTCAGATCTTCAGTATTAGAAACCTCTCTCAGAAAGACAGGTTATGCAACACTCTTGCTTAATGAAGACTTATGCCTCATAGTTCTCTGTTCTGTTGAAGTTATCTAGCCCACCTCAGAAAATATACATAGTAAAATGGATATTTTAAAACTTTCTAACACATCTTAAAATAAAAATTAAGGCACAACCTTGTGATTGAAAGATTAAATTCACTGGTCCTAGCCAGTGAAAATAGACTAAAAAAGTGAAATTATTTTAAGCAGAGTGTTGGCTGGACTAGACAATTTTAGTTAGGTCTGTGTCTCAGTCTTGTCAGATTAGCACAGTCCAGAAGGCTGCAGTCAGTCGGTATCCCAAAAAAACTAACAGCAGGGGTGATAAAAAAAAAAAAAAGTATTAAAATTAATAGAAAGCCAGTGTCTATAAATGAAATGAGGCAGTAAAAGTGTACCTGGAATCTAGGACTAATTTAAAGCTTAGAAAATTGTCATAAATGAAAAACATAAGAAACCTCCAAGGACTGAACCAAGTCCTACTGAATTCAATGGGAATCTTGCCACTACTCTCTCTCAGGCCAGGGTTTCATCACAAAGAATGTCCCCAGCTGTCACTTGTTGTTAGAGTGCCATAATTCCAAGGAAAATCATACCGCAAAGACTCTGCTTGAGGCTCTGCACCTCATGCAATCCTTCATGTCAGTGTGAAGATGTTGGTTTACTAAGAAATTTTTTTTAAAAGCAGGCCTAGCCATGGATACAGACAACCAAGTGTTGTTGCCTCTGCATGTAAACTCTTGCTTTTGGACTGTAATGTTCCTTCCCAACTTTTTTAAAAATAGATGGACTCATTTTTCAACCTTTTTGGGGAGGTGAGGGTGGTGGGAGATGGACAAAAAGCAAAAAAACTGCCCACTTCAGGATGCCCATGCTGTCATGATATTTTTTCACTGGTAACTGGAAAACTAGTTGAAGCTTTGAATACTGCTTACTTTTTTATAATATTATGTTTGCTCTGTATTGTGATTATAAATATATTTTTGCAAAGACTTTGCAGGTGATGTATCTTGTAAATTGTGGTGTCTAAATTACAAAAACACTTCCAATGAAGAAACATCTGCACTGCTTGTAATAGACTCATCTGTGATGACCAAAGTAGCCTCAGCCCTAAAGATTTTACAGTTTGAGCCCAAGGGAAGAGATATGGAGGTGGCTAAAGAGTTTGCAGAGACTAGGAAAAAAAAAAAAAAAACCTTACATGAGTTTAGATTGATGGTGGTCTTAAGGTAAGGTTTGTAAATGCTTCTACATTATTACTTCTGAGAAAGTACAGCAGCTTAAAAGAAATTTTTCAATTGCAACTTGTGAGATTGTGAAGATGAATCAATTACCTCCAGTTCCTGGGGCTGCACCACTGTACAAAGGACCAATAGAGTGATCTCATGCCAGATGTGATCCCCAAAGAGCAAGTTGTACCATAAATCACCAAGGAAATTCCTGATGGCTTTCTTTCTGTCACTGTATCTTGGCTTCACCTTTTTCCCCGCTCTGTGGTGCAATGCATATTTTCAGCCTTTCCAGGAGTGGTAAGGAAATAGTCTTTCTGTGTTGTTAATCTGCTTCATATGCAAAATGATCCTAGATGTCTTTTCTTTCTGACTCAAAAGTGCCTTGGAGCCAGTGCCATACTCCTGAATGTTGCCTTGATTTGGTTATTCTGCTCATTTGTAGAGAGTATACTGTAATTATTCTTTGCCCCAGGGGTTTGTTTGTACCGAGTCACTGAAGCTGAATAGCCTTTCCTTATGCGTATTTTCTTTCCAGATATAATTTGCTCACTTGATTTATTAGTGCATTTATGCTACTTATGTTTGATCTTGATTATAAAAGGATGCTCAGTGTTACCCTGAGTTAGAGATAATGCCTGGCATCCATTAACCAGTCTAATTTAAAATATAATTTTAATCTGATCTAGTGGGTGCTGAGAGAGGTGGTATAGGTTGGAGTGGCCTAAGTGAACACCTTTTGCTTGGCATTTAACATGCCAAAGACCGTGCACAAGACTAGTAGTTTTGTGTAACTTGGTTAGCAACTGTAACTTGGTGCTTTTGACTCTGTGTGCACATTTTGGATCAAAATAACACTGGGTATGGAATGAGAGGCAAAAGAGAAGATATGAAATCCTATAGGGCTCTGGACTTATACCTTTAAATTGGTTTGCAGAAGGTGATCTGAGGCTCAGCACGACTGAAATCCAAAATCAAACTTCCACCAGTGAACGTGACTTTCCCATGTACTAATGCTGCTGTGTGTGGCTGTAGTGTCTTGGAACATAAGGGAACAAGAGGAGCAAAAATGAGGATCAGCGTATACCAGGTGTGTATGAAGATACACAAATCTGTATATCTCAATTGTTGTGTGCAAGGAACATATGATTTTAAGTTTCAGTTTGACTTCAGGTAACATTCAATAATCTCTTATTGTTCCCATTTAAAATCTGGCTTAATTAAAATGTACAGAGCGCTCTCACAATGAGTATTGTTGCTAAGCTGTGTGTCTTTTTCAAATTCCCAATGTAAACAATTCTGTAAATAGGTAATTAAAGCCATCTGCTTCTTGATAGCCCAGTTACCTTTGCAGCAGCATTTGCATTCTTTCCCCTTTAACTTAGGGAATTAAACTGCCATAAATACTTTCTTTAGTGAATGAGCCATTACAAAAAAACTTGTGGCATGTAATTTATCAAGAAGAGACACTTTCTATTAAATTTTCCTTCCAAACAAGCTATTGTCCTTCACAGCCACACAAAAACAGTGGCTGCCAGGAGATGACATACCCTAAACCCTTAATCCATTGTGAGATATTTAAAATATTGCTCATATGTTAAGTGTGTTTTAATATTCCTCCTTTTCGATGAAAACGTTTGTCATTAGAAGCTGATATTCATGTCTATGGATCTACTTTATATAAAGATAGGATTCAGTTCTTATCTACTTTGAAGAAGTGTAAACTAAAAGTCGTATCTTAATCCATTTTACAAGTAGATAAAAGTACAGTTTGGCCTCTCGGTAACATCTTTCTAAGCAAGAGAATTTTACAGGAGTGTCACTGATACCATTATACCTACAGGAAGGAGGTTTTAGTGCCTTCAGGCAGCTGCAGTGCTCCTCAGTAAGGATGAGGGGTAAGGGCGACCTTTTCCTGACCTGCTGGGACTGCCTTGTCTAATGCAGTGTAGGCCATCTTTGCTGCTGGCTTGTGGTCAACTTGTACACAAGGACTTCAGTTTTTTTCTGGAAAGGTGCTTTGCAGATGGCCAGTAGCGTCAGTCTCGACTGGTGTATGGAGTTATTCCTCTGCAGGGTGAAGGACATAGTGTTTTCCTTTGAAATTTTGGATTCCTGTCAGCCAAATTCTCTAGCCTGTCACCTGGTGTACAGCGTATACCAGATGTGTATGGTACAACAATATGGTGTAACAGCTACTCCTTCCTATCATCTGGAAAGTTTCTTGGGGTGCACTCTGGCATCATCTAAGCCATTAATTCAGATTTTAAACATAATGCCCCCTAGGGAACACCACTAATGACTAGCCTACAGGTGAAATTGGTGCTGCTGATCACAATCCTCTGGCAGTAGAGCCACTTCTCAGTCCACTTCACTGTCCATTTATGTAGCCTGCACTTTTTCAGTTTGTCTTTAAGGATATTATGGGAGACACTGTTGAAAAGGGAAGTCTCTTTTCACTTAACATCTTCCCTAGAAAAAGGAAAAGGCTATTTTCTACAAAAGGAAGAAACAACCCAGTTCACTCAGGTAAAGATTGGAGTACTTAGGCTCTGAATAAGCTAAGAAAGCTAATATCTATGAGAAGGAATATTTTTCAAGGGAGACTTTGATGGAGTAGTTGCAAGTGAAACACACCATTCTCGTATGGTTTGAGATTTATTTACCTGGATAGAGATTCTATTTTTTTTAGCCTACTACATACACAGCAGCCTTGTATGGCCACTGAAGCCCATGCCAGTCTAGACACAGAGGACAGCACAGACCCAGGGTAGCAGGACTCTTGCTCCAGCTGGTTAATGTGTCAGTCCTGGCTTGTAGCTCGGCCTTCACGTATAAGTAGGTCCACTTTGGGATCAGGATTCTGTGTGGGACATGTTGATGCTTCCCCTCTGCTCCATGGAGCGAATCTCTGCTGCTTCCTGTAACAGAGCATTGGCATAAGCCACCAATGGCTTGGCTAATTACATAGCCCCAGGCCAAACTCTGTGACCTTCTTCATGTTCAAGGACATATAAGCTTTCTCCATCAGTTTTATCACCCTCTGGTTGCTGGCTCCGAGTTTGTCACAAAAAATGCCAAGTTTTCAACACTTTCATAGAAAACTGTCTATTTTTGTTGTTGTTCTTTCAGATCATACCACCTTATTCTAGTCAGCTAGAGCTTGGTAGGTGTAGTCAAGGTATCATTTGTTCAGATGGTGGTTTCATGTAGGCTCTACTCGTCAGTCTGTAAGCCAGGATATGTGGTTTTTGCTCCTATCGTATCTTTAGATGTAGAGGAATAAAATCTGAAAGGTCATCTTCAAGTTAGATACTTACCAGGAAGAGACTTATGTGAGAGAGATGGTAAAGTATGAAGTATTTTATGCATTGCTTCAATTATACTGCTATGGGAACATCTGAAGCACTGCAGGTCCTTATTTCCAGTCCTTATTTCAATAAGTGTGTTGATTTTTTTTCTTTTGCTTGTTTATATCTACAGTCAAAATAGGATTTTTATTCATGTCCTGGGTCACCTTGGCCCACGCCCCTCCACATTTCTTCTGTTTCTGCGTGTGTAAACTGGAGATAACGATGCCTGCTTTCGTCAAGTCTAAGATCTCTATGTTAATTATTATTTAAGCATTAGACATTGTATTAATACTTTTATTATTTTGGAGGCCTCTCTTATATAGCAACCATCACTTGGCATAACATGCTCTGGTTTTAATTTTGCACTATAGTTTGTTCCAGGTACACTTCACAGATGCTTCTGTTCATATTCAATACATACTTAGAACACTTAAAAGGTGGTAGTACACTTTTAGTAGAATAACTTCGTGCCGCTACTTAAAGTTATTGTCTTAGATTGGCAACATGACCAGGCAGGCTAAATATTCATAGTCTTAATCCTGAGTTATTTAAATATTCTTTTAAATAAAAAATAAAAGTTAAATGGGTAAGGTGGGAGGGGGAAGGAAATTATAAGGTTAATTACTTCTATTAAATAATGAATCCTCTAACAACCTTTTTATGGTCTTACACAGTTGCCTCATTGAGAGTGTTTTCTAATGACTGAGCCATTAATCCAGCATTGTACAATAAATATTGTACATACACTTTTTGGTTATGACTAATTGATATTATAATTGCATGTTATGTAGGCAATACAAAAGTAACCACTGGATTTGCATTTTAAGAGCTTGGTCATGATTATTTTTATCTTTTTTTCCATGTTTTATTTTCTGTAATCATAAGATGTCTTGCAGGTACCTGACACTTCATTTAAAGAAACCTGATCTTCCTCAACACTGGTTGTTATAGTTTAGCTTGGAAAGGGGTAGAAAGAAACATCAGACGCATTTTTGCTATTTTATTTTATTTTTTGAGTTTGGAGGGTTTTTAACACAAACAGGGAGAGTGAATTGTAAGAATTTTGGAATTTTGCCTGGCTGGACAGTGGCATCATAAGCCTTTGCAACAGTGAGCTCCCATAGAAGCTTGCTTTCTGGATCTGAGTTTGAAAAGTGAATTTTGCCCAAAAAGAGTCCTGGAGCCAGGTTTTTCTTTCATCACTGAATTTAGTACCAGGTGACAAAGCTGCCCAAGAATCCCCTGCACAGTCTGTCCTGCTTCCTGTGGCTTTCTGTGTCCACACATGGAAGGTGCAGTTGAAGGAGCTAAGCTGACTGGGAGGCTGTAGCAAGCAAGTGGAGATGATTAGCTGAATATCTTCCATTCTTGAAGGATGGGAAGAGGAAAGTAATTTTTTCCTGAGACTTTTAGAATCCATTTCCTAGAAGATGTAAATTAGGAGGTAGTACCTCTTCTTGCTGGGAATACAGATAAAATATATAGAGTAAGGGAGCAAAGTGATTTCTGCAGTGTTCTCCAAATGAGCACTACCTCGTGCTGGAGAAGGTGTAACTCTAGGTAAGGGCAGGTGCCACATGCTGCAGGTGTAACTGCAAAGAAAATGCAGTTCTTTATTAACAGGGAAAAGTATGCATGCACTCATGCTCATATACAGAAAACAAACATCTTGTGAGTTTTTCTTCAGGCCTAGTAGCATCTTCCTTGTATATTCAAAATTCAGATATCACTGGAAGAGTAATTAAGGATTTGGCTACCTTACAGGTATTAAGGGGAGAAATTAGTTTATAGAGCACTGAAAATGAACCTTCAACTATAAATGCTACATCCATTGTTATTTCCAGCAAGAATGTCACTGAGATGGCTATTCAGATTGAGAGCCAGATTTTTAGCTGGTATAAATAAGCATAACTATATGGTTTCCAGCAAAGCTACTTTGATTTGCATCCGCTGAAGATCTGGCTCCCTCCCTTCAGTGATGCTACAAATTTCCTTTATATGATTCCTGTTGAAAGATATTTCTCCCTTGTATACATAGCCAAAGGGTTTGTTTGCTTAACGTACACACACAGAAATGTGGGCCAAATCCTGCCTTTCTGTTACCTCACTGTGAATTACAGTCATTGAATTGCTGTCAGTGAATTTCATCTGATATCCAGCTGTGTAGCTGAAAGAATTTGATCCTGTTTGTAGAGTTTCCAGGGTAGGCTTCATGCAATCGTATTTTTGCTTTGTGATTGGGAACTGGATTCTCAGGTTTTGTGCACTGATGTGTAGTTCCCCTGATTACAATGGAGTTAAACACATTTATACTTATTTACACGAAACTTGC
The DNA here is from genome assembly GCF_000705375.1 of Tinamus guttatus. The sequence goes on from NW_010589945.1 coordinate 515,263, forward strand.
ATAAAGACCCTCGATATAATCTTATAAACATGATCTAGTTTACCAGCCAGAAATCGGATAAATTAAGATCTTAAAAGGGAGAGCTCCTCCAAATGAATTGCACAGTAAACTCAGTGGTATAAATTGTATTGTCTTGTGTATGTGAGAGAGACACTTTTTCCAACAGTTCATATTCAGTATAATTTTCCACTTAGGAGACTTCAGCAGCTTGCCAGAGTTGTCACACGCCTTGATGTCTTTGAACTTCTTCCTTGGAAGCTGCTGAAATCCTTCATGCAACTGCTCCACTTGGGCATAATCCAGGAAGCGCTTTCTCCAGCTGCTTTGGTTTATTATGTATTGGCTCCCAGAATTTAAGATCACAAGTCAAGCAAAAAAGGCTAAATGTAAATGCATACAGAACAGCCGGCGTGCTCAGAGTGTGTGCTCCAGGAAGCCTGACCTGTTCTCAATGTTAGCGTTCACCAAGTTGCTTTCAAGACTCCTGGGATTATGGCAGTTGGTGATAACGGGCCAACAAATGTCATGCTGCCTTTTTATGAAACAAAGGGAAAGGATTTAAAACCCCATCATTTCCCTCTATATTCATTGTGTGGAGAGGGAAGCCTATGTCAGACATTCTCACAAGCTAGAAGTGCTAATGCTAAAATCTTAAAAACAAGAAAAGGGTAAGACAGGGGTCCATTGCTGTAAAATACACATCTCTGATACTAACAGACTACCCATAATCTTGCTTTCAGCAACGTATACCCCTTCATACTCTTCAGATAATTTCCTTTTCTGCAAGTCCAGGACATGCAAGCTTATCAACACTTCCTTGTGAGATGGAAGCTTCTTTCAATACGGTAAGGAAATCAGTAGTTTATTCTAAAAACCGTTGAGTGAGGAAATAAAATTGAGAAAAATAGATTAGGGTCTCTACTGCTGTACTTATGTTATGGTGACTATATATTACGTACATATATATATATATGTAGCAGCCATTACTGCTGCTAGTAAAGCTTTTATTAATGTTAGTACTAGTAATACAGAAGGCTTTTTTTGCCTGACTCCTGCGTCTTCTACCCACCCATCTCCAAGTCCAACAGAAGTTGATTAGGTGCTTTATTTTGTTTTTGTTGTTGCCCCTCCCTCCCTTTACACTGCAGTGTTGTGGTGGTAGCAAGGTGAAAGAAATGGTTGACTGGGATGGTATTAGTTCTTCACTGTACCCCAAATCCCCAGAATATCCAGGATATTGTAGAGAATTGCGGTGGAAAGGCTGAAGTTGGCTTGAATGGAGAATGAATGGGAACAACTGGGCATAGAGGCACTATCAGGGACGTGTGGCAGGAGAAGGACCCTGCAAACATACGTGTTAATGGCACTCAGATTAACAAGTCTTTGGAGCACCACTCCATCCACCACTAGTTTCACAGCATACCTGGAGCCAGAGACCTGTGAACAAATCCTATTTTTCCACAGAAATGGAACAAGATGGAGACATTAACTCCAGAAGGATATAAAAAGACTGCAAGCCCAGCATGTGGTTGCTAATGGAAGAGGAGCACAGGAGATCTGATGAGGGCTTGGCAACCACTGTCCAATGTCCTCTTTGCCCTCACAAGAAATCCTGGAGCAAACATCTAAACACAAATTTTGTGGTGCTTCAGAGCTGTCCGATCTTCTTGATCATTGCACATGCTCTGGTGCGTATCTGCTATGCTGCTGATGCACCACTGCAGCCACGCTTCCTCCAGGAGGAAGAGCAGCAGCCAGGATGGAAGATTTTAGGGCTGCAGAGCTCCAGAACTCCAGATTAGTGCAGCAAAGCAGTTAGGTATATGTCTACTTCCACAGAAGTGAATAATCACAGTTAATTAAGCAAATGTTTAAGTGCTTTCCTGAGATGTGGCCTGAAATTAAATACACTTCTTCCTTAAGCATGTTCTCTCATTTTTATTCTGTCATAATTTAAGGCTAATACTTAGAAAAACAGCTGATCCTCTATAATTCAGATGCAAGCTTGACAATCCTAGTTTGTTTTTTTTTTTCTCTTCCCTCTCAAGGCAAGGGCTAAATGTTCAAGATACTATTTAAGAAAAATAAGAATTATTCAGAAAAAGAAAGTTTTATCCTTTCACAGTTTAGAAATGATGTCAAATTTATGCAGATAATCAAGCATCTTTTCCACACTTTTCTGAAGAATGATTGCCTCTTTTAGTAACATCTAAACACTTCATAACTTGAAGAGCTATTGTCAGGTTTTCATGTGTACCGTGAGGAAGCTTAAGAGAATTAGCCTTGAATTATATGTTTATATTTTATAGAGGAAGTTGCGCAGTTCAGTTGAACAGAAGTCACTTGACCCTGATTGTTCTCTTTGGTGAATGATATTCCAAATGCAACTGTTAAAATGACCTAGGATTTTCTGCAAGAATTACGCATCTCTATTTCATTATCGCATGTAGTTGGAGACCCTTGCACGTGCTGACCTTTTCTTTCCTTGTCATATAGTAAGTGAAACAGATCTATCCTTGAATAAGAGTGCACTTTGGGAAGGGCAACTTTCCGAAGTTTTATCCCTTGGATATTGAAATTCTATATGGGACATCTCTGCATTTTAGTCTGACCTCCAGAGTACTGCAGCTCTGCTGCATGAAGGAGCCCACATCTATATTGCTTGCCCCTTGCATGCCGTAGCTTCCTATATGTCACCTGTAATGGCTTGAGATGTACTAGGCAGTACTGGCTTTTAGAAGATCTGATATGAAGAAAGTGTGATCAGAGACAGAAGAGGAGCAGAAATGTCATCCTAGTAGATGTTGCAAGTCCTGTCTGCATGGGGCTATCCTCCAAGCATCTTCAAAGAAGTTTGTGCTTACCCCTGGAAATGGAACATAGAGAAGTCAAAGATACAATACGGTTGAACAAGTCCATTTGTATCTTTCTGAAATGGGGAGCATAATAATGTGCTGATTTTGACTCCACTGAAGTTAATAGGAGCTTTGACATTCTCTTCTGTGATAGCTAGACTTCATCCTTTCTGTACATTTGACTATTTTCTTTGAGACATCTATATTCACAGTTATGAGTCTGAATAGGTAGCTCATATGTTGCTAAACACTTCAAGTTTTTGCACTTAGTTTATAGTCATAAAAGGCCCTCCTCTAGTTTTGGCAGTAGAAACTGACGTTTTGCTACACAGGAGAAGTATAAAAAGTGCCACTTAGAATTTGTCAATTTGAACTTTGAAGAAGATTCTGTTGTTCATTTATCACACCTTGGATAGAAGTTTTTTTCTTTTTTCTGTCTGTTTGACAGCTAGGATCAAGAGTGGTAAGACTGGATGTTTGAATGGGGGCTAAAAAGTCACTTATCAGCTAAACCTTGTTGCTCAATGTACTTGTTCCAGTGAGATTGGAGAGCAGGTTTGGTGTCTAGGAATGCTGAGGCTGTTCTTTCATTGCCACTTTTGGTATTTTCATCCTTTAACTGATAAAGGTTTTGCACTTGAGTAAATGATATCTGCTGCTAGCTTTCGTGCTTCTCATTCTCAGTGTCTGATGTTCCTTTTTTCTTTCTGGTTGTAGTTGTTCAGTTCTCTTGTTATAATTATGGTTTTACTGTTTATGGAAGTGAAGTCTCTTGTCTTGTAACTAATACTGCTCGAGCCCATATGGTAAAGTAGATGTGCTAACTATTGCTTCCCCCCGCTCTCACCATTTTACTTTACAAGGCCATCCCCCACATCTTCCTCTTCTCAAATGATGCTTAAGCACATTCTGTACCACAAGTGTGAGGACTTTCTAAGCCATTTATATTTATGATAGACAACACAAAGTAGAGGATGAGCACAGGTTCTGAACATGTGAATACCCACACTTTTCCCAATTCCACCAAGAACTTTATCGCATCTTGAACAATTTTAGGGTCTGTCACTATTTCTGCTTTTGTAGAACTAAGCCTTTAGTTTATAAGGCACCTAAGGTGCTATAAGCATTTAGGTATATAATTATATAGTAGTTTGCAATGTGTAAAGAGAAAGTGTACAATCATAGATGTTTACCTTCTGGTGTACTTTCCTTAACTTTAATGCAACTTGTATACAGTTACCAAGCTTCAGTATTAGTGGGTTGAAACTTTTTTTTTTTTTTTCTCCTTATGCTCTGGTAAAGTATTTTAGGTGTAGCTTTATTTGAATGAGAGACCTGGATTTTATTTACTCAACATCTGTTTAGGCAAATCAAAACTCAGACCTCTTCCTATACACTTAAACCTTCTCACTTAACTGTGGAGAGGTTAATACACATTTTAGCTGTTGGCTAGGTTTTCTGAGTTGCTCTTTATTTTTTTTTTTTTTTCACGTTGCTCCACCCTTTGGACTCTGGCTGAAGGGTTCCAAATATAAAGAGAAAAGTCTTTGTAAAGTTGCTTTGCTGATATTTCTTGGTAGTGAGGCTCCAGGGAGCAGGCATTACAGGCTTGTTTTTGTAGCTCTGTTACTTTCAAATAATTCAGAATTAACCTCAGAACTTTTGGTGCCAGTTCTGCATGGAGGGCTCTAAATTATGAGGATCAAAAACTAACTGTTGACATTTCGTTTACTTTTGCTTCTTTATCACCTGGTAAACTCATGAGGTAGCGGTGGGTTTTTTTGCTTTTTCTCCTCTCCTCTTCACCTCCAACACGGCTTTTATCTCTGCTTATGTAACTGAGCCTGTTCCTGCATGTTGGAAGAATAATTGCCAATATCAGCATAATACTTTTTAGTTAAAGGCAGTTGTTTCCAGGTACGCATTGGGCTTATTCTCTTGTTGTTGCTCACTGCAAACGAGGTGGTTTTTGGGATTAGAACTTCTCTCTGTCTCTAGTGCAACGAACTGGGAGAATGAACACTCACCATGGGTCTTGCACACACAGGTAGCTAAAGGAAGTTTTCTGTGTGTTCGTGAGGTTGTTATTCCTTTTGTAGGGTGTTCACTAGTTAGCACTGTACCTGAGAGCCAGAAAGACTGGTCTTTAGATTGCTACAGGGAATGAGCCTCAGGCTTCCCGATTACTCAAGAGCCCAGAATCTGTAAGGAATACCTAGAAACAGGGCTAGAGTGAGCTGCCTATTATTATTATTGTATGTTCATTGAATATAGTTATAGTTTTGTCAAAGTGCTTATCTTTTCTCTTTTGGCCTCAGCCTAAAGGTCCTGTACAAATTTTTTTCCCCTATAAGAAAAGCACATTTTGATTCATGTCAGCATGCCAGTGGGTAACATTCTGCTCCCTGGCTTGCAAAAACGTTATGCAAAACATTTCCTGTTTTCTCTAGTTCTGAGTTGGAGAAAGCTTTTTGCAGTTTTCGTGTGAGGAATTCAAACAGCTTCCCAGCATGCTTTTATGACCTGCTGAATAGATAGGGACTTGGAAGCAAAAGTGGATGTAAACTGTGCTTTGGGGAACCTTGTTTTACATATTTTTTTCAGCTTAGTTTTGCTGAAGCTTAAATAACAAATTTGGTGACGTGCTTTGCAGCGTTTGTCACTGCTTGGATCTTCTATTGGCTGCTGTTGGTGGCAATGCACTCCCCACTTCTAACAGCTTCTTTCAGGTTCAGCACTTAGAAAATGAAGCACTCACAAAAAGATCACTGGGAAAATAGACACTTAAGCATGTGTGCATGCACATGTGTCTATATATGTATGCGCCCTTAAGGAATTCATTGGCTTTTCCTTGATCCATATATAGCTATCTTCCATGATAGCGTAATTTTAGCCCTTCTTGAATAAAAGCTTGGAAAATCGCAGTCTCATAAGAAATTAAGGTTTGCAAAATGTCTCTGATTACCATAACACAGCAGTTTAGAATGTTTTGCTATGCTTCTAGACACATATGTAGGAGAGGAGGGACTCTTTTTTGACCTAAGACCAGCATTCACCCAGTGCGCTACCCAGCAGTGGTGAGGACAAGAAGTGACGGTTTCAGTGGGCGATTACAGAAGAGCCCTTAGGGACAACTGAGTGGTGTTGGCTATAAGAGAAACTCCCTCTCCATCTTTTCTTTGGGAGATCGATGGCATAAACTACAAGGGCTTGTTTTTGTACAACTTTTTAACTGTTTAGCCTCAGTAACACCAGTGGCAATGAGTTCCCCAGAATAATTAAATATTTTATTTACTCTAATGCCTGGGGGCCTGGCCAAAGAGAACTGGATGTGGGGCTTAGCCCCATGTGGGACCTCTCTGAGTGGTGAACAGCCTTGCTGAGAGGCCTTTGGCTATGGCTACACTGGGCTAAGTTGTGAAGCTACCCAAATCAATCAGAGGTTAAGAGAAAATAAGCCGTTACAAGGTTTATCTTCGGAATTAGTATGAATCCCAGGCAGAGTTTGGATTTTGGGATTTAGAAGTGATGCAAATCCAAATGAGGGAGGGAGGATGCACTGTGGTGGGGATACCTATGGATTTCCACAGCTGTTCTCTACCTTGTTGGAGATTAGCCCTTTGGTGTTATCTTATAACTTAATTATACAGTTGATCTATGGAGCCCGACTGGCTGGTTGGAGTTGGTGTATGTATTCTGAAAGTTAAAACAACCTGCACATGAGTTTTATGGTAATGGGCCAGAAAAGAGGAGGAGGGAGGGAAGGAAGGGCAGCTAATACAGAGGGTGTGGGCTGCCTTTACACCTCTGTTCTTCCCTGCAGTCCCTAGCGTGTCAATTATGCCGCCGCAGAGTCCCTTGTGGTGATTTGCACATCAGTAGGAGGATATAAATACTTCAAAAGAAGCCTAGCTCCTGCCACTTTACCGATCGCTCCCCGGTTTGGCCCTCTGAATCCTTCTGCGGAGCTTTGATTTGCAAGACGGGCTGCTGCAAACGGGGCAGCTCCCATTGCCGAAACCACCTCCTGCGTGATGCATGGCACGGTGGGGTAATAACTCGTGGGGGCCAAAAGGGGTGAGGGCCAGCAATGTCTTTCAACAAATCTACTAAATCCATCACTTCGACGTTCTGTGACAGCCCTTTCTGGAAATAGATGCAGGCTGACATATGCTAATCCTGCAAATCACTTTCCTCTTTTTGACAGGTTATAGCCCTTCTGCCCTATTTTAATCTTCTGAGTGTCTCTGTTTGTGATTTTAATGGTATGTTATCAAGGCTGGAAAAAAGACTCCTGGAAAATGGTGAGTGCCTGCACTCGGCCTGCCTTGCTTGAAGGCTGCTGTTAGGAGAGAGGTGGTCGCACCTGCTTAAATACCAATAAATACCAATAGCCCCTACCAGGCCCACTTGGCTCGTAGTAGGAGTCCTTGGACAGGCCCTCCAGGATGGCCTAATGGCTGAGGCGTTTGGCTCAATACAGCTGTTTGAAGGCAGTGCTTAAGTGACGGGTAGGATGGATTAGCAAGAATCAGCAAAGCAAGTAGAGATGTTTCCCAAAAGTTCTTGGGACAGTTCTTGGCTAACGCCTGATGTCCTTTCACAAATAAATGGTGAAAACATTGCAAAAAGAGGGTGGGTTGCTGTCCTTGGGGACGATTTTCAGCAGCGTGTCAGAAGCTGCGAGCAGAACTTGGAGCTTGGAGCAGACAGACTCCACTTGAGAGCCATATAACAAGTGATAAATCGGAAATTATAATCTCTGTAGGAAGGTGTAATCCATGCCTCTGCCTGGTGAGAGGCCTCTGGGACCGCATAAAATTGCTTTCAAAATGTTACATGAGAAAAATCATAGCTAAATCATTGCTGGTGTGCAAGAAGGTTGCCTTACAAGTTACGAGATTCTTCAAAATAATGACTACAACACTGTCATTATTTCTGAACTTGAGGTTTTACTGTTCATACTAGATTAGCATCTTCACATTAAAACTTCTGGCAAAAGGGTGAGATGGGGAATTGTCTTTTTTTTTTTTTTAATTTTTCCCCCACTTTCCTGCCCTGCTGAGTCTCTTGCAGTGTCACGTGATACCAGAGCTGGGGTTTGGGGAAGTAAGATTCATTTATAAAACTGCAAGAAGAGGGAACGCTTTGAAGCCCTATGAGACAAAAGCTTAACTCTTATTTTGAGTAGATTCTTCCAGTGAGGCTCCTCTACTGGAATATACGTTAGACTTCCAATTTTTGCTTTTTTTTTTTTTCTGTAAAAGTGCTAATATTTGTCTAGGATCATTGCAGCCTGTAGCTTGGGGGCTGGCAGCAGAGCAACTCAGACATCTGCCTGACTTTTGGCCCCTTGGAAAGGCCCCTATTTCACTGCCTTTATTTTTCATGCAACTCCCTATTTACAGGTCAGACTTACTTTACTTAATTTTGGCTTTCTAGCATCCAGTCAAAGCAAGTCATCTGGATTCTCTCTGCAGTTAATGGGAAGAGATAAGTACTTCTGGGCAGTGTTTTATCTTGGAAAGGTGCGATAAATCAGCTTTTGGAGAAGCACATCCCTCCCTCTTGATGACAGAGGAGATCTAGAGAGGTTATTTGAACTAGATGTCTACCTTTAGCTTGCCAAAGTCGGGCAGGATATTTACTACCCATCTGGCATGATTTCGAATTGGACTCCCTAGCTATGGGGCTGA
>NW_010589945.1:523852-577666 GCF_000705375.1 Tinamus guttatus
GGCAAAACTTTAGGTACCTCTGAGAAGCAGCCTGGAGAGTGAGCACCATGAGCAAGGGCAGCTTTGGAGAGGGAAGGTATGATGGTCCCACTACCATGTTCCCAGCTGGGATGGGATGCAGCTGGCAGTGGCTGGTGCGTGGTGCTGTGCTATGGTTGACACTGGTGCTTGGTCATATCCACCCTTTGATGTCACCTCTGAAAGTCTGGATCCTGGTGGCCGCGTATCAGTGACTGGGGTACCTGGGGAGTCACTGTGCCCACGTGTTTCCTCTCCGTGAAGAAGCAAGCATGGACGTTTCTTGAGAACATAATAAGACCGGAATACGTAGAGTGTGTGGGTATGTAAAGATTACCAACTGTATATGTATCTGCTACCATTTACTCTTATGGCTGGAAGATTATCAGCTCTATATCCCCTGACATTATACGGTAGAAAGAAAATTTTCACACATAATCTTTTCATGTATTCTTTTTATCATCAGCACCTCTGTAAGCCAACAAAACTGCTGGAAACGGATGCAGTTTCTTTACAACTTCTATGTATTATTCTGGAGTCACAGGAAATGGGAGGGGAAAAAAAATAAATGTGAAAAACAGGAATGTATTAAGGAGTGCTCCTTCACTTTATTAACATTAAAGTAAGTGTAACTGCTGTGCAGAATGTGGAGAAAAAGAAATCGAAGACTAGCATTGTGCAGCCTCCCAAAAATGTGCCTTTTCTACCTAATCTAAATGGATCTTGAAGGAAAAATTCCAGAGGTGTGGGGGAATGTGTGTTTTTTGAGTTGGAAAAGGCTGGATCTTAGACCATTTAAAGCTGGATTTTCAAAAACGATTTGATGCAAGAGAAATGCATATCTTCCTGCTTATATAAATGTGGATTGCAAAGACTCCAAAAATGTCCATTCTGAAATGACTAAATTGCTCTTGCATTGCATTTAATAGTGTATGACTGCCTAATGTAGCTGTCAAGAGAGTCCTATAAAAAAGAACTCTTTATCAATAACCAAATTTCAAGATTCTCTTAATAATATCCCAGCCAAGATCACTCCTGTTTCTTTGCAACTAAAATTCTTACGTAATGTTAGGTGATGTTGATGACTGCACGATTTAACACAATTGTTTTTGCACATTTTCCGTGTTACCAAATGCTAATGCAGCAGTGAATATTTCCAGGAAATAAAAGCGAACCTGTAGCTATGGCTAAAAATACCCACTAGATGTCACTGCTAACCTGGCAAAACAGCTGCCCCCGCCAAGCTTCAGGACATGCAGCTATTAATTTATAATAAAAGGTATCTGACAGCTTTATTCTGATGAATTATGGGAATCCGGAGCATAATTCCAAGTCTTTGGTTTATAAATTGTCATTGATTTTAATGTTCTTTGTAAAGTTGTGGCACGCAACAAATTTTCCTGCCAAAAGCTGTTAAATAAATAGTCATCCTTTGCTCTGAATAGTACATTGAACTTGTTAGAGTGATGAGCAGAACGAATTGATGGTTATCCATAAACCATTTATGACAGAATGCACAGCAGCAATTCAAACAATTATTGAATGCATTTATTATAGTGTGATTTTTTTTTACCTTTTTTTTTTTTATTTATTATTTGCTCCGCTGAATGGAGAGGAGTAGGTGCAGGTAAAAGAGAGCAGCGATTCCTTGCGGTTCTCTGCCTGCCACTTGGTCTCGAGCGCCACATGGCGAGAGCTGCGGCCGGGTTTCTGCAAGGCACATCTGCCTCCTCCCTGCAATCGTTTTATTGCTTGGTGTGTGAGATTGGGCATTATAAACACACATTTCATGCTCTCCAGGAATGGAGGCATTGTAAAGACAACCTTATTTTCCTTTTCAAGCATTAACTCTTGTATTTTCACGAAAAGCTTACAAAATGCATTTAACTTTCAGATAATTTAAAACGTGAATTTGCATATTTTGGGTACTATTTTGTGGAGTCCTAGCTGTGGAAGACACAGTTTTTTCTCTATATAATGTCTGTCATTAAGCAAGACAACCACGTAAAATTACCTTAAAAAAACCCAAGCCTTGTCTAGATCTGAGATCTCAAGTGAGACCAAATTATTTTTTGGTATTTAAATGGCTAGCTAGGTGGTTGGCTCTTTGGACATGGAAGGACTGAAAGACTGTTTCTAAACCAAAAATACGATTGCTCATGTGATGCTGCCAGTCAAAAATAGTAAGTGGAGGAGCTAGAAATCTTTCAAGTAAGCCTTGTAAAGTTTGCAGCACTGTTTCACAGAGTCAAGGACAGATCCTCAGATTATATAAATTGATATAGCTCAGAGTTCAGAAAAGGAAAAATTCGGTTTACGGCAGCTGAACACCGGAAGCTAAGTAGGTTTTATCAGCTCGCTCAAGCTTCATATACACATACTGTTATGCTTACTTAAAAAGCAAAATCTTGAACTTTGAGATTTACATGTCTCTGTTTTCTAAAACAGTGGTAAGCTTTCAGTTTATATATGGAAATCCAGACGAAGCAAAGTTCTCGCCTGATATTTTTTTCTGTTCTTGCAAGAGCAGAACAGAACAAGGAAATTCCTGGGTTCTGCCCGTTTGCAGCAGTGCTCATTACGGATGCATGACACCAGGCTTATGTTTGAAGGCATTTTGGCCGAGAAGCTGCCTCTATGTGCACAAAGTGTAAATGTCTTTTTAAAGGAAGTGTAACAAAAAGGGAGAAACACAAAGAAAGAAAAAACTAGAAAGTTTTTGTGCAGCTGACTCCCACCGGCAGCCTCCCCACAAGCATTGCGCTCTGACATATAAACAGTGTATTTACCAACATTTCAAAATGCAGCCTGTAATCTGTGTACACTTGTTATTTTAATAATGCTTTTTAGTGCAAGCTGCAGACAAACAGAAAAATGTTTGAGCACGGGCTACACCACGCGTCTCGTAGGTATGGACAGATGCCGACGCACTTCAAAAGCTTTTGGTTGTATAGATCCAAAATGCGCTTGGATTTAAGTTCTGCCAGACTAAAGCAGACGGCGAGCGAGGTTTGTCAGGATACATTTACGCAGATTTTTATTGCATGGGAGGGATGGTAATTAGGTGCTAAAAGTGAAGATTTCTGAAGGCAGCCCCGTTTCCCGGTGTCGATCCTCGCCGTAGTGCAGAGTGGGCATTCGGGTGCTGGAGGCATCGCAGCACCAGGAAATAGCTTTTTTGGGGAGGAAAAAAGGGGCAAAAATTTGTGTTAACATCGAACCCGCTGCCAGTAATTCTTCGGCTCTCTGGACGGCAACTGCGCTTGCTGCAATCCCTGCTAGCAAGCGCAGCCGGTCCTCCCCGTTTAGCTAAAAGCTAAATAAACGGCATGTCGAAATCTGCCGACATCGAAGCAACATTAGCCAAAGAAAGAAACCCCCCGAAAGCGGGCAGGGAGAGCGAGACGTGGTTTCTGCCCTCACCGTGGGCTGCTTGGGAGTATTGGATCTCACTGTGCTGTGCAGCATTTAGAGGGAAGAGAGCTGCTGCTGGGGTAAATCACGATGCACGATGATTTAGGGATGATTTACTCTGGCTGATGCTCTGGTCCTCCGAATATATCCAGATTTATCCGTGCACCTCAGTTTTGGGGGGAAAATAGGAGAATTAAATCTCTCTGCTCATTTTTCCCGTTGCACATGAGGGGGAAATAAAAAGAGGGGGGGGAAAATAGAAGAAAAGAAAGCACCAAAATCTGAAAAACTGCTGTGCGCAATTTTTATGGGACCTCTGAGGACCTTGAATTTTTAAGTAATCTTTTTTGATGATTTTAGACAGACCATTAAGCTGAGGATAAAAGTCCCTCTGTTCAATATCTGGATACATTAAGCATTAGGCTTAAAATTTACAGCTTTCATTTTGACAAGGAAAATGGCACGTTTGGTCTCAAGTGCTACCTTGAACTGTTTTTCAACATTAAGACAGGTTGTCAGTCCGAGGGGAGGAGGTCTGGGCACCGGCGGCGGCGGCTGCTGCTCTCGCTGCGTGCGCTCGCGGGGACGGCAAGAAGCGGCATCGCTGCCCGTCAAGAGCTGCAAGTTGAAAATGATTTGTTTTTCCTAAAGAAAAGAAAAAATACGCGGATCCAGGGAAAGGCAGAAAGCAAAAGGCAGGGGGGTGTCACTTCGGACTGCGAAAGGAGTGCTTCATTCAAATATTTGAAAGAATCAAAGACAGAGGCAGGGGGAAAATCAAGAATCATATTTCTGAGAAAGCTTTAAGGATTAGAGTAATGAGGAGTTTGACTTCCAGCTTCCCTGGTGCCATTATTCCAAAATTATTTTCTCCTCCCAACATCCGTGAGGATATTTTACCAAGCAGCAACTGCTTTCAATTTTCTCTGAAAAAGGGGGGAGAAAGGCAGACACATTTATTGGAGGCGTCTTCAGGTTGCTGATCAGGAAGATTCAGTGAGATCTGGTTAGGAATCTGAGGGGGGATACATCCATGCTATTCATTCAAAGCACAACTGCATACAGCTGTTTTTAATAGCATTTTGTATGGGCAGAGAAGCAATTTGGGCCACTCGGTAGTGGAAGATCACATTTGCTGTCTATGGGCACTACTACATTTCTTCTTTTGAGGTTTACTGAGCCTAGCAGGCACTTTTGGTTTGGAGGATTATTGCTGATGTGGGTACTCCTGGTGATTTCACTGCAGGTATTTGAGGCTGTGACCATTTTGTGCCATGGGAAGCGCTTCCAGGATCAGGTACTTGTCTTTGGGAAGGCAGAGGACTGTCTCAATTAAGACGTGTGTCCACCTCCCGTATACCTTTGTGGCTTGCTAAAAGCCACTTGGACTACACCAGTCTTCAATGCTGCCTTTCCGCTTTAGTGAGACAAGCTCTGAAGTGAGTTTCCAAAAAGTTTATTCATGGTAGTGGGCGAGAAGAAGAAACTGCTCCAAGAGGAGATTAGCCCGTTTTTTCTCCCTGGCTGCAGTAAGTGGGTTTCAGGGAACAAAAGTTAATCCACTAATTGACCTTCATCCAAATGACAGTAGAACTGGAAAGTAAAATAACTTTAAAAAAAGTGCCTGTGGGATTTTCCCATGTGAGCAGAACTAGCAACAATTACTGGCGTATATATCCTGGTAATGTTCACAGCTCCCAGAGGAAAAGTGTTGTACAAACCACAGCCAGAGTATCTTGGAAAGATCTGAAGTACCTACAGAACTACATCCTATCTAGCTGCAGGAGACAGCACATGATCAGTCTGTATAAAAGCAAGAAGCATATGACTGGTTTGCTGGCATTAGCCCGCTTTTATTGTTCCTGTTTTTACCAACTTCAAGTGTCTTGTGATGTATCTGATACTTGAAAAGAAGGACAGCAAACAAAAGGAGTGGTTGTTTGTTTATTTGTGTTTTAAAAGTCTTTTTCTTGGAGGCAGTGAAGTATTAACTCAGCACAAGTACAGTAGGCTGTTGTCTGTGATTCTTCACACAGTCAAGAGAGAGCTGACCTACCACCAGAAATACCACTCACATGTTTTTCAGAGACATTAAATAGGAAAATATCATCTCTCAAGTCACAAGAGAGCTGAGAAAGTGAGCCGTAACAGGGTCAATTAAACAGGCTTAATTACAATGGAACTTGTGAGCACTTGCCACGCTTTGGGTTCAGGCTTGCAGCTGGATTCAAGCTCACAGACTAGGTCAGTCTTAAAAGTATTTTCATTGAAAAATATTTTTTGATGATCAATAACTCCGAGTAAAGCCCACTATCGCTTTATTTCAGTAATTTCTAAATGTGGACAGAAAATACATAGATGTTTTCAAATGAGCCACACTTGATGACCTTCTTCCTGGGTTGCTTCATGTAGTGACTGAAGTTACCCCAGAGATGTCAACAGTCTTTGAGAGCTATGGCTGAGGCACCAAAGAGCAGGGAAAGGCCCATGTAGTGTCAATATCTGCATGGAAGGAGAAAAAGGAGATAGGGAACTCTAGGCATGTCATCTTCACTTCAGTTCCCCTCCAAAATTCTGAAATAAGCAGTCAGTCAAATGCTTTATAAGCACAGAAAAGTTAACGAGATGAATAGAGACCAAATGGATTTGTCAAGAACAAATCATGTCAAACCAATCTAATTTCTTTTTGTGAGAGGGTATCAGATCTTGTGGATAGAGGAAAAGCAGCAGATGCCGTATTTTCACTTTACTTAAGCTTTTGACATTGTCTCTTGTGACATTTTGATAAGTGGGCAGGGGAAGCCTAATACTTGAGAAATTATTTTAGATTGGGCACAAAATTGATTAGAAAGCTGAGTATGGAGAGTTATCAGAGGGCTACTGTCAAAATAAAAGGTGGATTGGGAGTTTTCTGCTCAGGTGTTCAAGTGTGTGGCTCTGATCTGTTCAGGTCTGGCTCCGTTCTGTTCAGGTGTCTGTCCTGGGTTCAGTACTATTCAATATTTCAATTGCAACCTGGGTGATACAATGGAGAGCATGCTTATTAAATTCCCAGGCAACATGATGCTAGGAGAGGAGTGAAAGGACATTGGAAAACTGGATTAGAATAATATTTAAAAAAAAAAAAAGATAAAGAGAAATAGTTAATTAAAATACAATTTGTTAGGAAGAGAGGCAAATGTTACGCTCTGACTCAGGCTTCTATAACCAAATGCAGAAGTACAGGTTGGGGAGCAAAGCATGGCCTGTATGACTCCTGCTTATTTAGCATCCGTAAGAATTCAGCTTTACAGCTTCATCTGATTTTTGGTAGTGTAGCTCAAGAAAGTTGTGGACTGACCGGAGAAATTTCCCAAGAGAGCAGTGACAGTGATCACAGGTCCAGAAAATGTGAAGGAAGAGTAAAATCTCTTTTAGAACAGAGTAGGGAGAACTGAGGGGTGAATGACAACTGTATGCAACTACATAAAATGTGTTGCAAAGGGAATGCCAGTAGAGTCAGCTTCATGTTCAAAATGGCTAGGACAAAATGTAATGGGTTTAACCTGCAGCAAGAAAAAAAATTCAGTTAAAAGATAGTAAAGACTTCGTAACAGCAGGAGTTGAGGAGGGCTGCAGCATTACCTGGGGAGCTCGTGGAAACACCATTGCTTGGTGCCTTATAGAAAGTTTTGACAAACATCTGCCAGGAAAGATACTAAAGCAGTAGGTCCTTCTTTGGAACAAGAAAAGGGGCAAGATGACCCCATAATGTCCCTGCCAGCTCTTTAAAACTGAGCATGGTATCTTCAGAAATTTCAGAATTCAGTTTATGTAAAAAGGAATCAAAGGCATGAAGAAGCAACATCATTGTCTGAGGACAAGGGTGATGATCAAAGGTGCTGGAGAAATGACAGAGAAGGACAGAATAGTTGAGTAGGTGTCACCTTGGCCTCAAGTCAGCTGGAGTTTTCCAAGGGTGGCCAAGATTATGCCCTATATCAGTTATTTCCCTAACTCAGGAGCCCAAGGAATAGTACAGCTTTTTTAGAAAGACACAGTTCTCATATTATGCTACCATTGCTGAATTCCTTTTCTGTTAGTGTTATCTGAAATGTAAATAACCTTTTCTCTCTACGTGCATCTGTTCTTTAGATATGTACATGTACAGGGGACTAACGATATTGTTTTGTTCCCATAAAAACGCTTTATTCTGACAGGTCCATAGCTAGTAGCTAACAGCAGTTAGCTGTTTGTATATTTCTATGTTTTAGCTTTACTCATTTAAATATTTCAAAATGGGGGAAAAAAAATGTTAAGCAGTAGCGATGTGTCCGGCAGTTGTGGTCACAAGTCTGACCTGTGCTTTGGTAAAGAACAGTGGCAGAGAAAATAAAAGAAAGTGCCTATTCACAAGAGGGTAAACACTCCTAAAATAAAACACTCCTAAATTCTCCTGTTTCAAAAGGATTCATGCACTTAGGATTCTACAGTTCACTGAGTTTCAAGCCACTTTTGAAAGCAGGATGAAGAATCCAAAGTCATTGGTGTTATCATTTTTGAATGTATGCAAGCAGTGGGAATTAGCCTCCTTTAAAGGCATGTATTTAGTTGCCTGGAAGTCTTTTTTTTACCATCCAATTCCAGATTGACTTTCTCAGGAGAATAAAATGAGAGGATGTCAGACAGCAGAGGAGTGTAGTTGAGGACCCTAAATCACCAACATCTGTGAGGCAATACCAAAAGTATGAGTAGTTACTACTGTCCATCTACTTGTGCTTTACAGTGTGACTTTCCTTCTATCAGAGTGGTCCTTGCAGGAGGTGCAAGGAGAGAAAAGGAAAAGGGGTATTTCATAAGAAAGGGTGAGACTCAAGAGAAGAAGACAGAGCTGGTAGAATTGGTAATCCAAACTGAATGCAAGGCAGGAAGAATAAGAAAATGCTTAGGACTTGAAGGATTAGGATTTTATAAGTGTATTCTCCATCACATTATTTTTACTGTAATGCAAAAGGGAGGGAAAAAAGAGAAAGGCAGATAGCTGTAAGGGAGAATGGACATAAAGGCAGCAACAGAAAGGGAAAGTCACATTTTTCTTAGGAAAGAAAGAAATCGAGATGAGATTTTTCTTTTACCTAGAGGTGATTGTTTTTAGATGAAATAAAAATTATAGGAAATGAAAGAAAAGGGGGAGAGGAACTTGGAAAAGTGACATTATGGGGAAGTCAAGGAGAAAAGAATTGAGCCCTGAAAAAGTGGTGTTTGAAACATGCAAGTTAAAACAGTCATCATGCAACTCAGTGCAACAGTCGGTTCCTGTCTACCTTCTCAGGCATTTAAATATGCCATTAAACACATTTGTAAATGCCTTTCCAGGATACTGTCACTGTTTCATTTGATGAACTGAACTGCCGTGAGTTTTCTAAAATTTGACCATTATCAGATTTCTGAAGCCAGACAATAAATATCTGTCTCACTCACAAACATGCCAGCTTGTCAGACTGTTATTACAGCAACCAGCATGAAACCGTGTTGCTTTTCAGGGGATGTGTTTGCTGTACAGAGCTCCAGCAACTCTAGACTTGACAGCAGAAGCAACAGCACCTTGCCCTGTAACTTACATTTGGATGGAGTTACTAGACTGAGCAAACCTTTGTAAATTGAATCTGGATAATGCTATTCATCTGCTTTTCTCTGTGACCTTACTGTTTTTATGATTTCAATTAATGGGATATAGCTGTGCTTAGGGCAAAAAGCTGGGGTGTGCTGAAGAAGTTTTAGTGAACTGACCATCAGTGCTGAATAGCAAAGAAAAATTATGCCTGGAGGAAGTGATTTGTTTGTCGTGTTTTGCAGTGAATAAGGTGTGGGAATGAAAATTTGAGACGGTGGCCTAAACTCACACTAGTCATTATTACACAGGCCAAGCAGTTTAGAAGACCAATATTAAATGATGTAGGTCTTCATCAGAATGGTTAACTTAACTCAATGTGATCATGAGAGAATCATAATACCTTATGTATTGTTTTACAGCATAATTCTGAGGTTTAGAATAAATATTCATTTATTTTATCCACATGTGAGCTGAGGAAACAAGGATATATTATCCATGGTGATTCAGTCAAGAGTCCTCAATGGAAATCAATAATGATGACTCCTCTACTGTCCTCTTCCAGTCACTAAGCACCTCCATCTCTTCAGGAGTGCAACAAGGTCCTTCAGACAAATCTTATCTTTAAATATTATGGTGGAACTTTCGAAGAAATTGCAGGAGCTAGGCATTTATAATGCAAAGTTGTAGAAGATCCTGGCTCCTTTGAAATTTCCAATCTCAGACTTGGAGCTAATTGTTGTTCTGTTCATTTAATATGTTAAGGGAGAATTTGTGAATCTGGATTATCTAGATTATTCATTAGATTATCAGAACCTCTTGCTTGTCTGAATTTCTGTCCTCTCATGGAAAACCTGGGCTATTGGGTATCTTCCATTGGAGAAGCTTTTGGAGAGCTTCCATTAGATTTAGCACTTTATATTTTGCACTGGTGTTGATTTTTTTTAACTGATGTTGGTTCTCTAATATTGCCTATCTCATTGGCTGAGTGACATGGGAAATACCGCTTCTGATGCAAACAATAGAAGAAAAGATAGATTTTGCTTCAAGGAATATTCTTAATGATTCAGAGTCTCTCCCAGGTCAACCTAGTGCCTTATTGTTGAATACAATTCATGACTAGGACCTCTTCTTTAACAGTATTTACAGTGGACTGTGTTGATGCACTCAGAAGCTGGACTGCCAACTTTTCCCTAAAAAAGAGGTGAATCTGTGCTTCTGTTTGGCTGAGTATATCAATGCACTGCTTTTTTTCTCGCTTTCCAAGTGCATTAGCAGAGGAACCTTCAATAAAGCAGATCCCTTGCTTGCTAGCTACTGCTACCACTGATTTGCCTGGCCTATGGCAGGGAGAGAAGGAGCTCTGATAGCAGGAGTAAAAGAGAAAGGAGTAAAGATGTAGGTCTAACTGGATCCAGAAAAGATTTTGTGTCAACCTTCTCCTTAAGGAATTGATGAGTTAGAAGCTGATACGTATGCTGGGTGAGGCAAAAATGTCAGTGAGGACCTACTGTTGTTAATGGGATACTGGAAGAAAGTGCTGGTACAATAATTATGTAGGAAGGGTGATAACTGTGAAGACTCTGGAAGAGTCCACAGAGATGTCTATGTTGATGTCTATGTTTATTGCTTCAAAATCTTGCTTACGATAGAAAGTATTCTAGGCTCTCTTTTCTAACTTTAAACCCCTACTTGCAATAAACGTTGCTAAACCAGGTCTCTTGTTAGGGAGCAGAAGCAAGAAATGGGTAGGTTATAAGTTGTACAGGTGGTTAACAGGTCAGCTTTGGTATCATATTGCCCATATTTTATCTCACCATTCAGTTTACCTTTCTTTTTCATTTTCCCACTGTGTTTAAAATATTTAAGGGACTTTTTCTCTTCAAGTAGGTTGAACACTCTAATATCATTTCTGTTCATGGACCGGTGAACACTCCAGCTTGTCAGTATTCAAATTACTATCAAACTGTTTAGTACCTGTCTAATTAAAACAGAACTCACTTGCTGATCTCTTCATGCTAAAGCAAATTAAATCCTAATAGGAAAAGTGATATATCACTTAGATCAAAAGAAAATGAATAACTATAACATAACCACCTCTTTTCTATTTTTTTTTTATCCTTTTTCTGGAAGTAGGGGAGGGAAATGGCAGACAATTCCTGCTTTTAGATAAAAACCTATGTATTGCTGTAATCGTCATACAGTTCACAGTATTAGAAAAATTCCTGTATTTTGCTGTATAGACATGGAAATATTATGAGGAAAGGAGCATGGGGAAAAAAGGAGGAGGTGATGGATCAAGTATGAGAGCATACTTGAGAAAGTGAACATATTCCTAGGACATTTAGAGCTAAATGAGGAGTTTTTGCAATTGCACTGTTGGCTGAAGGAGGGCCAATGCTCCATGGAATTCCCTGATCCTTTTGTTTTGCCTCATTAAATTGTTCAAGTGTCTTCGAGGAGGGGGCTGTCCTAGTCTGATCCTCATGGGCTCTTGGTAAAAATAGACTAGAAAATATCTCCTTGTTTTCAGTCTATTTGAATAAATCTTCCAAGAGGAGAATGCTCTGTTCTTCTATTAACAAAGGGACCACTTGTCTTGGGGTATTGACTTGCTCATTGAGGCCTTCAATTCTCTTTTTTTCTTCCTTTTTTTTTTCCTCTCCCTTCCCCTGACCCTTCCTCTCACTGAGTTGTAGCACACTTGCCTCTGGCTAGGAATATTAATGAGCATTTCTTTTCAAGAGCTTATGCAGATTCCATCTGAATCAGCTGGCAAGAGGTGCTGTCCAAGTAACTTACCCAGACTAGCGCCCAGGGGCAGAGCGTGTTAGTGCATGGCCTGCCTCATTCCCTGGTCTGAGAATAAAAGGTCAAGGAGTTGACTTTCAGAGTGGGGTGCCTTGTATGGGATGGATGGCTCTGGGAGAGCTCCTCATCTAACAAAGGTTATTTAAATAACTACAAGTTAGAATGGATGCTGAAAATGTAAATTTGTATGAGGACAGAGAAATGGGTGGCTCAGGTGGTTCATTATTAACTGCATGAGACTTTTCCTTTTGCTAGTTCAGATCCACTCCCCGTTAGAAGAGACACTGAACGTAAAAACTGTCTGAGCGGGTTTCACTAGCCAGCATGAAATGACTTTAGTGGGCTAAATGGGAGAGCATTTCCCAGTAAATGTCTTCTGACCACATTGCACACTTCCATTGCTAGACAAATCTGATTAGTGAAAATATACAGAATCCACAGTAGGTCTCAGGAACAGGGCTCTTCATTCTCCTCCAACAAATGAGTCACTCCAAATGAGGGATGTCATCGAATCAAGGTGGCTGTGTACAGAAATGTTGTATTTGCATACAAATTTTTGCCTTTTTTTTTTTAAAAAAATAACATAAAACCATGCTTACTCTCCTTCTCTGGCTCCTTATTCACCGGTAACGTTGTCCTCCTTGGTGATTGAATACATTTGTTTTTATGTTCCAAGTGGTTCTACTTTTTTCAAGTGGTGAGTTCTGCCCTCCACTGCCAGTCACCCATCCCGCTGGTGCCATTCAGGCCCCCATTCATACAAAAATTCTGAAAGAGCAAATGCTTATATAATACTCTGAGAAATCTTTTTTCTTCTTTTTTTTTTTTTTTAGTTGGGCCAAATCTGATTCCACCTAATGGGGCAGTTTGGACAGTCTCCGGGAATGCTTGTCATTGGGAAGGGAGGCCAGGATAATTTGACTACAAAGAGTAGGTAAAATGTTGCCTGTACAAATATAAGTGCAATATATCATGAAAATCATGAAAATACCATGAACTTTCATGATGTATCTTATGAAATGTAGCTAAGATCCTTGTTAAAAACACTGTTCTTGAAGAGCTTACATTTTATGTCCTAGGCAGGATTATAATGAAAAGCATCAGTCTTTTTGCAGCAATATGGTATTTTTAATAGTTGGCTCTGGTAAAAATAAAAAAAAAAATACAGAACCATTTCTCTACAGACAGAACTGCAAAAAAAAAATCAAGTCAGAACTGGACTGAAGTGCTGGAGTTTCTTCGGTTTAGTATGTTTTCTTTTTATCCCTGGTGTCTGTGAATTTCTACCCAACCTCTTTATTTTGTTCCTTGGCCTAGGATGCACAGACTTCCTCAACTTCTGTACAGTTTTCAGAGAGCTGATAGATGCATTTCTCCTTAATAGTGTTGGAAGAGAGAAATGATGATCCAATGGTTCAAGTACTTGGTGTGAATGCGGAAAACTAAGCTTCATTTCCTTGTTCCTTCAGTTCCTGTGCAACTTCAGGCAAGTTGCTTACCCTCTTTGTGCTGCTACTCCTATAAAATTATTGTACAGGCATTTTGGGGGGTGGATATATGTAAATCTCTGACAGGAGTTGATTGACACCAGCAAGATCCAGGCTTAAATTTAAGCAGATTTATACTCATATATTGAAATTACACTGAAATTGGGAAAAATAATATTTCTGGGATCCAGTGGGTTAATTTTTCCCACTCGCAGGCATGAGTCAAGAGCAGTATTATTTGGAAGGGAGAAAATAATACTCCAGCAAACTTTGTACGTCAGTGCGGGAAGCTCTTGCCTTCCATGTGGGGACCTACTCCCCAGAAGGAGTCATACAAAATTAGTTCGCCTAAATCTCATTACACTTTACAGTTACCAAATTTCCTCTGCTTACATGACCCGAGTCCCCTTTGAACAGAAATGCGTATTGGGTGTAATGAAACAATATGTGCAAAGCCAAAGCCTTTTAGGCTTGTCCATGGCTCTTTTCTTCACTGTTTCTCCACCACTTTGCTGGCCAGCAGCACTGGGTTTCTCCAGTTCTGGACCCCCTTTGCTCTGGTGTTGCTTCTTGGATCTTTGCAGTTGGTTTGGGGCTTAGCATCCCTGCCTATTCATAGTGAAGGCTTTGCAATTAGGTACTAGGATCTTATGGTTAACCAGCTTTACCAAGAGCAAGTATCTGGAAACTTTTTTGTTTCTTGTCCTGGTAGAGTGCTCTTTGGTAAGTCACTTAGCTTCTCTTGCCTGTTTCTGCATTTCCAAAATAGAGGCAAGGTACCCTTTTTGCAGTATTTCACAGTGCTTTGATGAGCTCCTGAAGATGTTCTATTCTCCCCTGGCTCCAAAAATTAAAATTATTGTTACCTTCAACTTTTTCATAGAATTTACCAGCTAGTCTGGCTAGGAACTGCTTGGAAAATATTAAATGTTACTCAGTGTGTTCTGTAACAATATCAGGAGTGGGGAGGGTGAGGTTTTCAAAGCTTTTAGTGTTCGCCTAATGCTTCTCACTTCTGTGGGAGTAGAGCTAAACCAACAGAGAGTTGATTACACTAAAGAAAAAGGATCCTTGGGCTTTAGTTATTTTAGGTAGAGGGTATTACATGCTAATGCAAACCAAGTGACTAAGAAACATGATAGGAGTGCAGCATATAAGCCTTAGATGCCTTTTAGAGAGGTGGAGATTAAGCATATTAAGTAGTTAGATGATAGAAGAAATATCATGGATTTATCTAGCCCTTCCAAGAGCTTTATTTTGATGTTATTTTGCTTGAAAACCTTAACCTTCCTTCCCCAGCTTCAATATTTGGTTCTGTATGGAAAATTGTTTCTCTATTCTTACCCTAAATGCTTTGGTCTAAGATTCAGTTACTCTTTTGGAGGACCAGAAGCATCTCAACTGAAAGGCACTTTTGTAGGTGCTAAGGATTTTAGCTGTCACCATAACATACCAGAATGAAATTATTCTAAAAATATTTCTTAGCATGACATAAGTTTGCTGTAACTGACTGTGACATCCAGGTCTGTCAAGTTATTGTTACTTTCTTCCACTTTGCTGAAAAGCAGTAAAAGGAAAACCAGACCACGATGTCTGTTAACATTTAGGGATCGTATTTTATTTTGATTCACACTTTAATGTCAATTAATGTCAGTTGAATCACACAGGTTATAGAAGGAAAACACCTATTAGATAATGGCAGGGCATGGCTTTGCCCCAAAGTATTTTCAAGTGCTTCATCTCATCGAGTTTTAAATTACTCAAGCAATTGAGGTGTCCCTAGGGAAACTATTCCACAGTCCAATGTACGTTGCCATTAAGAAATATTTCCTCCCATTCAGACTAAATTTTCCCTTTGCTTATTTTTGCTGCACTGCTGCTAGTTCACTCCTTGCTGTTGATAAACTGTTCCCATTCCTCGTAGGTGTTTACTCTTTGCAGGCTCCAGGCTGTGATTAACCCTTCCCATCCTGGTTAATTGTATGCCCATACTCCCATCTACTTTTCTTTCCTTTTATGTCACCTTGTAGTTAATTCCCTGCAGCTCTGACAAGATACAGCACAAACTGAAATGGTTATTGTAGGAGCAGCTTCACCAGCACCCTGTAAAGACAAACTGTCGTGGGCTGTGATGAGATGGTGTTTTGGCCAACACTGTTAATTTTTGTTCCCTTATCACTGCTGAACGTAGGCTCTGCCTTACTTAGCGTTGATTATAAGCTTAAGTATCTTGATGTATTGCTGCTAAAAGTATGTGAGGAGGAATAGATGTGCTAGAGCGTGTGCAGGCACGGCTGGTGACTCAAAACATACAGTTGAGGATAGGAATAAGATAGACATCTTTAACTTCCACTGGAAAAGATCACACTTCCACTGGAAAAGATCACAAGTCAATTTGAAATCAGTCATTTATGGAGGATTTTGGGTGTTCTTACGACAGAATGAAGCATTTTATGCCCATTTATAGTTAGAAAAATAATTATGTAGAGACCTCTGCCAGTGTTTGCAAAGAGGCTACAGATATTAGCAAAGAGGCTGTTAGCCTCTTTTTGTTTGCTATTAGCAAAGAGGACTGCTCACAGGCCAAACTTGAATCAGAAGTTTCAGCCTAGACACCCCAAACTCATTTGTCTGAAATTGTCCCGATACGCAGGGCTCTGCTCTGACCGATCTTTTTCTTTGGGTAGCTTCTGTTGTGCACGTACCAACTACTACCCTGGAGAAGACTTCACCAAGCTCTCCTCTTGCATTTAGTCCCCGGCTTGTAAAGCACACCTTCAATACTTTCCTGTTTAAAATGCAGCTCGCCTCCAAATTTAGGGCTGGAATTCTGAACTAGTCATTATGGAGATTAACAGAAAACGTGGTTGGCCTCTGAGGTGACAGTTAAAGCTTAACAGCAGGTTAGGGCTAATTTTTATTAATCTTCTCTTTTATGTTTTTGTTAATGAAGGATAAATGTTTGGGAGCCATATTACTTAGTTTCTCAGATCACATAGAGATTAGTTCCTAGACGACTGTTTTTTTTTTTTTTTTTAAAGAAATCTAGGATGAGAAAAGAATTAAAGAACTTGTTCTTATAGCTTTTCCTCATGACAAAAAATAATTCATCTTTCTCTCTCTCTCCATCTTCTCTTTCTTCTCTCCCCTTCTTTCTCTCTCCCTCTCTTCTCTCTCTCTCTCTCCCCCTTATCTCCTCTCTCCCTCTTCCTTCTCTCTCTCCTCTCTTTCTCTCCTTCTCCTTCTCTCTCTCTCCTCTTTCTACTCTCTCTCTCTCCTCTCTGTCTCTCTCTCCTTGCTCTCTTCTCTCTGTTTCTCTCTCCCTCTCTGTGTCTCCCTCTCCATCTCTTTCACCGTCTCTCAGTGTCCAAGTCTTTTTCTGGCACCAAGTAACAAATTTTATATTGTCCTTAAATTATTAAGCCTGAGTATTCTGTGCTAGCCTTTCTATTTGCTTAAGTATGCAAAACTCTAACGAATCAAGGGAGAAATGATTATTTACATTAACAAAAAATAAATTATTCAGTTTTTTAAGAAAACCTTTTGTTCATAGTCATGATTAGCAATTGGAGCAAGCCTGAGCCCACCTTGGTGGTGGTGCCACAATGTTCTCACAGGTGCTCTGAGCTTTGGGCACAGACCCTGTGGTGGGGTGCTCAGTGGGTTACAGCCCCATAGCAGCTACACGGTGAAATTCTGCTTTGAGTCTGGGGACAGGAAAGAATGGAAAAGAGTATGAAGCTGCATGTCCTACTGATTGGTGGAATGAAGAACTCTTTTGCTTTTTTATCCTCCTGCTGAGCCTTGGAAATGGTCTGGGAAAGTGTGCGTTTATAGTGAGAGGTGACTACCGGGGTTGAATACTTTGAGTTTATTTGATGAAAGAAAAGCAAATGATTTTTCATGAATTAGAATCTCTAGGTGAATGCATGTTCCTGCAAGCACTTCTTTATACCCAGCAAACTCTTACAACTAATGGGGAGTTTTGCTCTTTGGTGTGGTTAATTTAGGAAGAGTGTTTCATGACTCTCAAAAATATTAACTCCATCTGAAAGCTAAATTAACCATGAACTGGAGGCTCAAATATAGTGAATGAGCTCTGGATAAATATTTCCACTTCTGGTTTATGTCCTGGGCCTAAAGCCATCTCTGGCCTCTATAGTTTTGCCCATCATTGGTTGCTATGTTTCAGAATTAATAGGTCTTAAATTACGTTCATTGGCCTGACTTGCTGGGCTGATTTTCAGCTCAGGCAGGTATCACTATGTGCAAATCCATTAACTTCAATAATGTAGAGTAAATGGAGAAAAAATTCACTTCATTGCCTGCTCTTGGTTTGCGCTTCACGTACTCCATGTGCTGTGTGGAGGCTAGATCTAAATTCTGCATCAAGGCCCACTTGTTTCTCTGGCACCCTGGGGAATCCTGTGATAAAATGGGAATTCTGTGGCAGCTACAAATAAATTCAGGTTCAGTTCCTTTTTACTGAATTGAATATGTACATGAATAATACAATTGGTACAGTAATCCTTGTAGTTTACATTATCAAATGCATTTTTTTAATGTATTCCCCTACATTTTCAACATGCCACAGAAGTATCTGATGATGATGTATGTCTGCATTGTAACAGTTTTCAGCACAAAAAGTCAGAACACTTTAGATTCGTTACATCCTATTTGTGAGATAATTTGGGATTTGGACACTCGGCACACATTCTCTCCTCCTTTTTAATTTGCTTTGAGCCAAACACAGCTTTTTTGACCCTGCATGAATTGACAATATCTGAATGTTCCAGACGCAATGTTCAATACTATGTCTTGAATGAGCACATTTTCTAATCATTCCTGTGGGTGGAAATAGTTAATGTTGACATTTAAATAACCATTTTTCTGTTCTAGTCTTAACATTTTCTGCATCTAGTGATTCTTTCAGATATAGGTAATATAGTATCATGTGTTATGTAATGTAACACAGCATGATGTTTGATAGCATAGAAACCCCAAGTCAGGGGTAGACCTTATTCCAACGAGTGACCCATGCATACATTTCTGACAGAAAGTTTGTATGGAAAGGAGAAACAATGAAAGAGAAATTTAGTGACTTATCCAAGCAGTATCTCAGCAGCTCTGAGTTGCAGAGCTCAGAGCTCATGGTTTCAGTAGCTTCCAACATCTGGTAGAGTGACATACTCCTTGGAAGGTAGTTTCTACCCCTATTTTTTTAAGGGTCGGTGACATGTCCTTCACAGTTATTTAGTTATGGACAATCCCAGGACGTCTTTTGCAGTTCTGAAATTGCAAAATATGTAGGATTGCTATCCTATAAGTAGGATTGCCTTGCTGCTTAAAAATTACAGTAACAAGGTATCTCTGCATATTTCCTACTGGAACAGACAATTAGTGTCTACTGAGCTGGTGACCAATTTAATCTTTTCCAGGGTTTCATAGTGGAGTCTATTTTATTCCTGGTTAGTAAAATGGTGAAAGTCACAAAAAAAAATCATCTGGAGACCTCTTGAGATGAAAGCAAAGTTTTGAGTCCTCCTTCAATATCAAAATGAGTTCAAAGAAGCACAAAGCAGAACATGGTAGTCACTGCAAGATATTCAGTGTTTTGCCTTGACCTGGTATCACATTAGACAAAAGCCATCCTCATCCTTGTGCCAGGGCAAATTGCCCACTAAAGTCTCATTCTTCTACATTTTCTAGTCTCATAGAGGCTAAAGCTGTACCAGTCTGGTCACGCCATGTGGTTCATGCTGTTTCAGTGTGAAGAATGGTTTTAGTGGAGAACATTGTCCTCATGTAAAAAGCATCTCTTCTTTGATATTTCAAACTTCTAATATATTCCAATGTTTTAATCATTTTTAGCAATTAAAAAATACCTTTAATTACTAGGTTTAAGTTTAGAGAATGAATACAGATGGAGTTTTAAACTTGGTACATCCAATTAGAAAGCAGAAATAGAATGCTCATATCAGGGATGTTTTTGTCACATATCAGGGTGTTTTTGTCACATATCAGGGTGTTTTTGTCACAGCCAGGACATCTAGGTCCCTACCCTGGTGTTGTCCCTTAGTCACTGGCTGGGTACAGACAGTTATTTAGGCAGCTGTCATTTACATGAAGCAGAAATCTTCACTAGTGGGGGCAAATTCAGACTTAGGCGAAGTGGGTGGAACTTCCTATGATTTCAGCGGGAGTGCCCCTTGCCTACACCCGCGTGAATTTTCTCCTTGGGGAGGAAGCTACAGCAGAGAGTTGCAATATATTTTTTTAATATCTTGTAGAACATCTTACACTCTTTTCTTAACATAAGAAGTTCTGCTAAAGAATGATACTGGCAGGACTTGCTTACACAGATGCTATTGGTAGCATAGATAAACAGTAACACCTAGGATGCCAGATGTTGTGATTCATCCCTAGTGCTTGCCAGACTGTAACTCATATTACGCTAGGGGCTACTGATTTTTTTATATATATATATACTTTTCAGCCCACCAGAAGCCTAATTGACTCTCCCTCCACCTCTTTCCCCCTCATCTCCTCCCTCTCCTTCCTCCTCTCATTTGCTCCTCTTCCACCTGCCTTAGTGCTCACTTTGGCCCAAAGCATGGAGAAACTCTACAGAGTGTCCAGGGACCAGGTACCCTCGACCGGAGTAGTCTCGTTTTACTTAATGTTTAGCGATGGTGTCCAAATCATTTTCCATTATCCTACTGAGAGGTGGGTGAGGGGAAAAGCAGGAAGCCTTTGCCAAGAAGTGCTCTGTGGTGGATACTAAAATAAGTCAGGTAGCAGATGTCCAATCCAAACTTTGGTGGGTAATTAGCTGATTCAATATCCAAAAGAAGCAGGTAATTGTTGTGATTTGTGGATCCTGTGCCAGGGCAGATACTTTACAGCTTGCAGATATTTCTCTAATGAGGGAGGATATCGTGAGCTCTGAGCAGTAAAACACTGTTTTCTTAGTATTCAAAAAGAATGGCTGTTTTTTTTTCTTTAGGGATGTTCTTGGCATAGACTGTTCTTGTTCTTGTTCTTTGTTATTTCTTGGAAGTCTTCTGAAAACTTTTGATGCAGTATGCAAATTCAATGCAGGAAATGTAATGTTATATAAGTGTAATTGGCCTTTTATTCAAAGGAGTTTTTATTCCTTCTTGCATATTTTACTCCTTTCTTGAAAAAAAAAAGGAGAGGAGAGAGGGAGAAAAGGATGAAGCTTAAACACAATTATATGTATTTCTCTGAGCAAAAAAAGTCATAGAAAGGCACTCTAAACATCAAGCTATAAAAATAAGTTGAAGAACTTCAGAGCTGCTAATAAAAACAAAAACATGAATATTGCAGAAAAGGCAGAGAATGGGGCTGTTTGGGGAAGAAAAAAGTGTGTGCCTCTGTTGCCAGCCTAAGACAACTAGACACAGAAAGGAGAGAATGGAAAATCACAGGGAAGCTCTTGAAGGCATCTCTCCTCCCTTCCTTTCTTTCTTTGCACTGTCATTTCATAAGTGTCGGAGGGAGAGGGAGAAGTGAGGGGATGGAGGCCAAGAAACCAAGCAACCGGAAAGCTACCGAGGCAAACACCTCGGAAATGCGCAGCTCTTACAAAAGTCTAACAGGGCAGGTCCATGCCAACAAAGCAGAGCCGTGCAGGCTCACGGCAGTGCCACCAGCTTTGATTTCCTCCATTTCATACAGCTGAAATTTGCTTTTTCTGCCACCACGGAATTTTGATTAGAGTTGCCTGCACAGTTTTGGGGAATGAGAAAATAATATTTTTAATAAGGCGAGGTAGCTTAAATGCAGCTATTTTGAAGAAACAGCTAGGGCAGAGCATGAGAGCGGAAAACAGCAGTTTGGCACATTAGCATTTCGTTTCTTTACTTAGGATTTCTTTCTCCCTACTAAATCTCATTTACTTTCTTCCACCTCCTTTACCACCCTGCCCCCTTATTTTTTTTTGCCTGTGAGCCTCTTCTAATTGTTTCCTTCGAAAATAAAAGCCTTGGTGGTGATCATCAGTAACTCTAATGAAGTCAGTGGACTTCCTTGCAGTGCAAGAGATTGAATTTCCTTTGCTCCTCTTTCTTTTTTCTTTGCACTTCTTTCCTCCATTTGCTACTGCCTGCCCAGATCCCCGCATTCCTTCCTGAGTAACTTATTTCTCCCTTCTTTCTTTTTTTTCTTAGTATCTCGAGGCTTCTTGCATCTCTTCTCCTCACTGCCATTACAACTGACAAGTTTCAGCTGCTGATGTGAGGAGCATTTTATGGCAAAGCCAAAACCCAGCCTGCAAATGAAGCTGTGACCATCATAAGCATCAGTGTCATAAAAATCATGAAGATATCTGTTGTCACATGGTGGGGAATTGGAAGGAAAACCTTGAGCCAGAGCTCCCCTCTGCACTCTACCTTGACACAACTTGCCCCTATAATTTCTTTGCCAGCGCTGGTGCTTTTAGTAATGGTGAGATAACATGTTGTTGCTTACAACTGTGTGGAAGAGGCTGAGCTACACATGCAGTGAAAATAGACACTGTAATTGTTGCTTGCTTTAAACAGGGCTACAGTTGTACCCATGCAAAGAAAGCCATAACAGCAGATTTACATGCAAATCATTCCAGTGCAGTGTGAATGTTGATCTACTGAGGCTAATAAGAGTTCAGCAGATTTTAACAGAGAATAAAGGAAGAAATCTCTCCTGGAATGATAAAATTGAAATCTACTGTAAGCCTTTTTAGGTTACGTAAGCAATGTCTGTCATACTGCTAAACACCTCACATACATAATCTTCCAATCTGAATCCTAAAATTCCTGCTAGAACCCAACCCTGCATTTTCACTCATAGCAATGCTTTTATGTTCTCTAATTGTATAAAGGTACAAAAAGCATGGTGCTTCTGTGATTACACAAACTAATCCAGATATTCTATGCAAGTCACTCATCTAATGCCAGGTAGAAAAGAGCTAAGTTATTAAGAGTGCAGCATAGTAAAATTAGATTATCTTTGACAGGATGAATGATCCAGAGAAAGGAAGAGGAATTTTAGCTGAAACGTTCCACTTGCTTTGTTTTGAACCATTCTATTGCAAACAAAATCTTATAAAAAGCTAATTTTAGGAATGCAGCCCTGGAGAGCAAAGCGAAGGCATTGTTGGAAGCTGTCTGCTCTCCTGCCTTTCCTGCCCCCTGTGTAGAAAGGTCTTCTGTGTGTCACTCAGAGGAGGTTAGAAAATTACTAGGCTTTGCCTAAACCAACAGTAAGGTGATAATATTACAGTTAAGAAACATTGTGGACAACATTAAAGTCTTAACAGGCCTGAGGAGACGGCAGCAGCCTGAAATGAGATTAAACCCAGGTGTGGGTATCCAGCCATACTTTTGTCTTCTGATGTGCTGTTGCTGACTGACCAAAGCTTTTCACTCTGTCTATTCTAGGGAGGATGGGAACAAGGATTTGTAGACAAACCATAGCATAATGTATGTCTGGGGGGCACAATGTCTCCCAAATTGAGTTAGTTGCTGTGAACTGGGAGATACTGGCAGAATTTTGACATGACTAAGGTAAAATTTGGAGAATCTTTTTGATTTTTCAGAAGGTAGAAAATGAGGGGACAGAGGAAAAAAAAAAAAAAAGATGTGCTGGGTAACTACAGAGTAAGCAGAGTTAATGCTTTAAAAGGAAGGGGAGAAAAAGCTTGAATCAGGTTTTTGTGTGTTATTTTTCCTGGAAGGTGAATTTGTCCATTCCTCGCCTTTTATGTAGAAAGTAGTTTTCAAACTGTGATGCACAAAACTGCTCTAAGGGCATCAGTGGGACAGAAGAACTTGCGAACGAGCCATACAAAGCACACACATTTTGGATCCGGTAGAGAGGAGAAAAGGGGGTGACTTTCTGAAGAACCCTTTTATTGACAAACTTGGTCAATAAAGTGTGAGGCAGCAGGAGGAAAGTTGGCCTGCGGACACGGGGAGCAATTCCCTGCTCCTACAGCTCAACCTTGCAAAGAGGAGTTTTTTTCAACCATGTTGATTAGCTGCAGCTTCCTGGTTTCACTGGTTATCATTCCCCTCAAAATACACCAAAAACCAAGACAGGACTATGCCAAAGATGTTTCTGGATTACAAGCATGGATTGCCTTCATGTCAAATGCCGAACCAAACCTTATTAAAATGTGTGTGTGTGTGCGTACCCAAAATCAGGTCTTAGTGTGGTTTCACAAGCCTTGACAACCCTTCTCGCACAGGCTGACTCTTCGAAGTTGCAGGGTAGCTGATAGATATTTCTGTGTACACTGTTATTCTGCACATGGTGAGTGTGATTACTGATTGAATACACTGTTTGCATTTTACAGTGCCATGTACAGGATTTGCAGAGCCCAGGCTATGTCATGCATAGCCAAAGTCCAAATAAACTTTGGTTTCTCATTTCCCAAAGAAGCAGCTTTGACAATAGGACAAACAATCGCTTAGGAACAGTATACACTTTCTAAAAGACGTGCTGACCTACAAAAGAATATATTTTTAAGTTTACACTGTTTTTACAATGCTTTTGATATTTTATGCAAGCCATCATCTAATGGAAATAATGACCTCAGGGACATGTGTTTATCTTGGTTTTAGCCCACTTAAAATACATTTAGCCTTTAGCTTTTCCTTAGGCCAAAACCACATCAAATGGGCCAAAGATGGAATAAACACACACATACACTCCTGAGGTCATTATCACTTCATTGTAGTTTTGCAGAAGAAAAGGAAAACAAACTCTGTCTCTTTGCATTACTTTTGAGGCTCAGCATGCCCAAGTGATGGTGTATACACTCTTTTATAAATGTTTTCTTTTGGGAGATGTGCTTTGCTTCTCTTTTTACCCTGCCCTATATTAATTGTAATTTTTTGTTAATGTTTTACATTGTTAAAATAATGAGGAGCTGGTGTTGCAGAGGTTAGAACGGTAGTTGCGAGAATGCAGAACTCATAATGCGTTCTCCACAAACGGAGGCTTCACAGATGGAATCATTTGAAGAATAAGTGTTTAATGAGTTAACTTTTAACATGAATATCATTAGTTTACAATTATCATTTTCTGACTTATCAACTATGGACTACAAGTAGCAAGAAAATTTTGCTAGTCTTTTCACAAGCTTTTGTTTGCTTCCAAAACTTTAGTTTGATCTTTATTGGAGACTGATTTAGGGAGAGAATATTTCTCTCTGAAACAAAGAACTTAAAAACAAAAGTCCAAAATATTAGTGCTGTTGAAATCATTGGCAATTTTTTCCATGTATTTAATACAGCGAGGACTTCATCCTAAGCTCAGGAGACACTTGAACTTGATGCTCTAAGGTAGAAGAAACTTGTGGAAAATTTCATTCTTTGTTTCAGCGAAGCCATCAAGCTGAACTTCAATGGGAATTAATTTTAAGAGGTTTGGACTTAAGAACACGCTTAAGATTAATCATATATTTAAGTGATTTCCTGTTATGGAGGCTTCAAAGATGGAAATAATGTATTTTGAATTCTGGGAAAGGGAAGGTGACCCTGGCAACTGTGCTTGGAATGGAAAGGATGCGTTGTATGTAACCTATGTATGTTACTTGTGTTCATGACTGAGTGCCGTGAAAAACTTGAGACTGAGGAGGACAATAAGTTACCAATTTATACACAGATCAGCTGTGTGGTCTAAAGCTGGACGCAGGTGGAAGGGTCTTCTCCAGGGAGCTCTTGGCTCTGATGTGCCCTGGACCAAAGTCATCACAAGACTGCACTTAATGTAATCCCATTTGTTTTGATGAAGTATAAGCCAGTACCAAGTGCACCAGTTGGTTTCTCTCACTGGTAACTAAAAGAGAATCCTGTTTTCAATAGGACAAGAATTTACTAATAAAGAGGTCCAAATAGCTGCCTCTGCTGATCTGTATATGTAGCTACATATACACTGCTCTCTCGAGGCCATGCCAGGGTTTATGTGGTTTGTTTTGGCTCCAACACTTCTTGCTAGATGTGATTGTCTCACAAACTCTTTCTTGTATTGTCTGAACCTCAGATATATTATCTCTCAGTTTCTTTACTGATGATATTTTGACCATAAAAATAATTCCTTGTGAATCGATACCATCTCAGTTACTAGTCTTAGTTAAATGTAGAGCCTTCATGTTCATCAGAGAGATGCTTGTATAGGATAACAGTTGGTCTGTGGAGTACAGACTGCAGGTGAATGTAGAACAGTGCTTACCAGCACACTTGGAGGCACAGTCTCCAACTCCTTCCAAAAACCAGCCAACATATACTAAATTAAAGAATGAAACCATGGTATTGATACCACCTTTTTACTCGTAGTGGAGTAAAGTCACCCCAGAGTCCCTCCACAAGCCGCCAGGACTGCTTGGGCCCTGCCATGGTTCCTTTCACGTGCAGGCATCATGTAAAGTTCCCAGGTGCTTGGGCCAACAAGCTGAAGACCTCAGGTTGTTTAAGGCTCCCTTGGCCCAAGTGGTCCTCCCTCTTCCTGCTCCCTTTGCTTTCCACCCCTTGCTTAAGTGTCGGTTGCAATCCCATGGCAAAACCATAAAAGCACAAAGGTGACACAAAATAGCGGAATCCATCAGTGAGGTACAAAAAGGAGAAAAGAAAGAATATGGAGCATAGATAGAACTGAAGAGGGAAAATGGAGACTCAGTTTGCACAGCTGTTTGTAGCTGTGGGAGGGTTTGAAAATGGCTTTACACATTGGATTCATTTTAATTTCTAAAGTACAGTGTTTCTAGCAACACTTATTTTTAGTTTGAAATTTTGTTTAACAGTTTTCGAGATTGGGCAGTGTAATAATTTAACAGCCCTTATGTGAAAAAGAGAAGGCTGCAGCTTCTGCACCAGTTTTAATATTTGTTTACTGTTTGAGTTTTGTGACAGGCCAACATTTAAGCATGCTATTTTCTGTCATTTTGCCACCTTCCCTTTGTTTACTTATTTTTGATCTGTGAAAGCATAATAAATATTACTTGCCATTTAGAATCTGGAGATTAGAACTGAGTTTTCTTTGAGAATAGAGTTGAATTACCACTAGTGAAGAACCTGAGTTGGGGATATTAGAGAATATGTTTTCTAAGGAGGAGAGCAGTATTTCCTTCCTTGTTATTAAGAAATATTTTAAGAACAACTTTTTTCCTAATATTTTAGTATAAATATCTCTGGAATTATTATTATTATTATTATTTATTCTATAATAGTTAGAGACTTGCCAATAAACCAAACATGGCAGATGATACACTTTTTCAAATGTCAGTAGAGTTTGAGGGCTGATTGTCTCAGTTTGGAAGATGGGAGAAACTTTAATATGTTGCATTTTATCTGAACCACATAGTTTGGTTTTCCAAAACCAAATTTTGAGAACACTGTTTTTTTTTCTCTCAATACATTATTACATAGAACCACCCAAAACTTTGACAACAAAACTTGAAATTGTGCATTAATACAATTTTGATTCTCACCCCAAATGCTTGACAGTAGTTACGAACAATAAAGCATTGAATATCTTTCATTTTAGTCACATAATTCCAGGTGAGACCAGGTGTCCATAACGAGTGGGAAGCTAGTTTTCTTGGTGATTTTTTTGATGAAAATTCAAAGTAAAATTCAGCAGCATAAAGTCAACTGAAAAAAATGATACTGGTATTTACAAAACTCCCTGGAATGATAAGAGATCAGAATTACTCAGAGCTGACTCTCATTAGAAAAATTAATGATGAGATCTTTAAGGGCTTCCAGACGCATTCACATACAGACAGGGAAAAACCCAGAAGACCATTTCTTGCCTTTGTTTTGTTATTTGTTTCAAGTTTTCTTCCCCCTCAACTTTTTTTTTTTTTTTTTTTTTTTGTGGTAGTGATTACTATGCTATCACTTATCTTTCATTTCTTGATTTCTAGGCTTTATAAGAGCTCACCTACGGACCGTGACTGCTTTCTCTCAAAGAGGAGCTTGTTTTTCTTTCAATCAAGTACTGTTGTAAGCTTCTTCTGCCATATAAATGAACAAATAAGTATAAGCAAGCACAGTAGCATGTTCTGGCAGGATTACAGCTCCTGATATCAGGCTAGATCAGTGCATACTAGTTATTTCTTATACACTATTTCACCTACCTATGAAATTGCTAGGTTCAAAATTTAATTCCAGATTTCAGAGAGCAAACTGTTTGGAGTGGTAAACCCAGGCTTTTTGTTGCACCTGCGACTAAAGATTTCACTCCCTCTACCTTCCAGGGAAACCTTTTCTGACAGACAGAAGAGAATGATCATCCATGAAGGGTCTTTCTTTAATTTTTAGGATTTTATGAACATGAATTTTGACTGACATACGGTTTTCCACACAGCAGTCCACATCTTTAACATGAAGATCATCTGGCACCTTTAATCTTCTTCAGGGACGCATTTTCAAAGATTCATTTGGGGATTTTCCTGCGTGGCCTGTGCAGAGGCAGTAGGATCTATGCAGTTAGATCAGCTTGCTGCTTTGAAACTCGACCCCTTAGTGTTTGAAACTCTGCTGCCTCATTACACAGCAATGAAGAGGATTTTTCTGATATTTTATTGCACTAACAGACCTGGGTTTTTGTGTGTTTTTGTTTTCACTGCATTGCCTTTTGATTAGCTGCCTTTTTCTTCTTAAGCAATGATAGGAAAACATTTCTTTGTTTTTTTTTTTCTTTTAGTTTCTCCTCCTCTGTGAAAGTACAAGGGAGAGAATTTAAAGATCTCTCCTGTGAAACTGTTATCTCTTTGATTAACATTCAAAATTCTGCTTGCTTTATCAAATTAATGTAATTTTGAAAAAGGCAAAAAGGCAATGCTGATTTGTAGTAATAGATTTTAATTAGGATGATGTTTGAGTTGGAAGAGTGTGTCCCATGCGCATTTTCAGATCTCTCTTCATACCCTGATGAAGGGGGGGAAAGCTAATTACTACCCTTACAAATCAACTCACATTTTGAAGATATCAGAAAACATATCATGAAAATACTCCTTTTTAGTTGCATCTGTGGTTTCTATTGCTTTCCATAGTCCTCCATTGCTGTTTCTGTGTTTTCACTTGCTTTGCTATAGGTGAGTTGTCTGGTTGGTGAGGCTGCAGATTGGCATGATCCAGCCTCAACAGGAGCGTCTTTGGAAATTCTATCCATGCTTGGCCACGTTGTCCCAGCCCTGCTCTGCTGCTTTTGGACAAGTGTTCACTGTCACCACTCGTCTTCAGGGCTGTTCCCTGCACAGGCAGCATGAGCGCACAAAACTCTCTGCTTCGCATCTGTCCATCAAGTTGCAGAGGAAAGTAGAGAAATATCTTAATTTCTTGAGAAATTTTAAGCTCTGCATTTATATTTAGTGCTCTGCAAGCACCTACCGTGCCTGTAGGTGGGTTTTGTATATTCTTCCTGCAACTTGGATCTGCATGTTGAATAGAGAAACTTGTTATTTAACCCAGTCTTCATTTGAGGTCCAAAAGCTTTGATAAATGGGGAGACAATCCATGGGATGTTCATACTACCAACTATATCTAGTTTCAGAGTCAGGTGAGAGCAATTTAGATAAACGCTAATAATTTTCTTAGCAAGAGTTTTGCCAGATTCACTAGGGTAATGCTACACTGGGTCACGCCTACTTTTCAGCAGAATAGAAATTTAATTTTGTTAGATGAAACCTTAATTTCTTTTCAAAAGATGTCAAGGAGGATGTCTGAAGCAAGTGATATCACTGGTTTAATCTGATCCTTGTCTACAGTGCCATGACAAGCATAACCTGATGGTAAATGGAAATATGCTCTCTATGTTACGGTGCAGAAGCCTTAACTCTGGAAATAAGACCAGGAGGTTGGTCAGGCTCTCTGACTTCTTCTTGTTAAGGGCTAGAGAGAGTACAGATACTCTATGTCTGAATTTGTTTCCTAATTTGAAACGCTTAGAGTAAGGCTGAATGTAGAAAATGCCCAAGTTCCACTTTCTGAAAGGCAGACTTCTTTCAGTGGGCTGGACAAAAGGTGAAGGATTGATTGCAAATATAATAAAAACTTGATGACAATTTTTTTAAACTTTATCATCAGTGGTCATGTAGTGTAAAACTACAGCTACTTGAAAGTCTAGTCATTAATCCAATCAATTCAAACCTAGAAAATTTACATTTAAACTAAATAAAGCAAATTTTCAAAATGTATTATAGAATCTAATGGTAAGCGTTTAGATATTATAAATATTTATATATGTCTGAAATAAATATATAATTATAGTGTTATATTTTCAACATATTTTATTGGTGGTGGGTTTTGTTTTGCTTTTAAAGCCTAGCTAGCGTCGCGACTGAAATATTCGTGCTGTAGTTTCAATATCTAAACAAAACTTTGAAGGATTTTAGCTGCAAACTTGGCTATGGAAAATCTTGCTATTTTTTTTCTGCTGGAAAGGTACTCATTGTAGAATCTTGTCAAGTGCTTCTATTTTTTCATACCACAGAAGAGCAGGTCTCAGTGAACGTTTCTTTCTAGCCGCACAAGTAGTGCTCTGTAGGGGCTGGAACTTGGCAGTGCAGGGGGTGGGGGGTATGTGCAGTCCCAGAGGTTCCCACTGTGCCCCACTGAGCTCTTACGGGAGGACTGAACTTTGAGGAGGAGGATGAGGGCCACAGAACTTAGGCTTTGCTCACCAGTCCTCTAAATACTGTCTGTGACAGGTTGAAAACGTCCACAGAGCATCCCAAGAGGAAGACTCTTGTTTTCTGCATTTTATTCTTGGGGAAATCAGAAGGGCTAGCGTTGACTTAGCATTTGTAGTGCCCATAATAATGCCTTAGAAAAATTATTCGTCTTCCATTAACATACGTTTTACTTCATTGTTGTATAGTAATCTCATATTTGCAAAGCTTCTTGTGAAAACAATGTGCTTTCCCGCAGAGCTGCATTTTATTATCTAGAGGTGAGGTTTTTCTCTGATTTACAGTTCAGTTAGTTAGTTACCTACCATGGTACTCTAATAATCCAGAACAGTATCGCTTCTGCACATTTAGTTCCTCATGCTGAGTATCGTATTCTGAAGGTCATTTTTCAATGTAGAGAAAATAAAATATTGTAATTTCTTTTTGTTATTTCTAGCAGTCTATAAAAAGTACTTAAAAAGTGGTCTATAAAGTTTTAATTAACTTGTTTTATCATATTTTGAAATGTTGCAAATGTTTCATTTGCTTTGGTCTTCTGACAATCTACATTTTCTATGCCTTAAATGACATCACTGAACTGCCTAGACAGTTAAATGTGTTTTGCTTCATACTGACAATTTTCCATTCTGTCTGGATCAATTTGGTTATCTGAATATCTTTTATATAACAAGAATATTTTATAGCAGAACATTTATTGGATTTTTCCTGGAAGTTTGGTTAAGAGAGAGTCAGGACTGTACAGTGTTGGTGTTCTGGCTATAACAGTGATTTCGGCCATTAGACCTAGACCTCAGGAAGCCAACAATCCATTAACTTTTTAAGTGCCGGCAACCCTAAGGGGTCTGCTGGAGAGGCAGGGGAGTAGGGAAGGAAATTGTCCATCCCAGCAAATTAGCAACACTGAAAGGTCACAGTGAGTCAGGTAAAATGTACTTTTTCACAGAAAAAAAAAATAGGAGGATTTTAAAACCGTCTTCAAGGGGAAAAGATTGCAGGAAGGACAGGAAATGGCACAAGATTTGAATCTTGAAATAAGGTTGTAAGAGGAGATTTGATAAAATGTCACGGGCAAAGAACAGCAAAAGAGTGTCTATACGCATTTTGGAACTGGCACAGTATCAAATTTGTGTTGGTTGGTACGTCCGTGTGTTAATGTGGTCAGCGATTTCGTCTAATCTAGTCACAGGGAACTAGAAAGGAGCAATGACCACACTGTTTTCCTTTATAAATATGTGAGGACCTTGTAATGCTTACTTCTGTGTGAAGTTCTAACCACATATTCTGTACAGTCCTTTTACAAGAGGATCTGTGCAACTCTATATAATGCTTGGACTTTTGTCACTGTGGGTGATCGCTGGTTCGCTTGAGAGCGTGATCCAGATTTCTACATGCCCTTTGCAAATGGATGCAATTTATGGACTAATTCTGCTAGCTTACCTGAACTCTGGATTTGCCAAGCAGAGGTTATTCCACAGACTTCAGTGGACTTTGCATCATTTATGCTATGTTAATGATGACAATGCAAATATAAGCATGTTCAGCATATAAACATATAAATATATATATATATACACACATATGCATAGCTTTTAAGGGAGTAATACTGACTTGCTCCCTGGAGGATGTTACACAGAGTCCCTTACATAATTTCCCCAGGGAAGCAGTTTTTCATAGATAGTTACTGAAATGAAATGCAAAATTGCTCAATATAAATTGAAAAATTGGCAGACTCTGTTAGCAATGATCTATGTGCACCAGCAGCCAAGGTAGAAGAAATGCACTCTAAATTCTTGGCTTTAGAGGAAGTCAAAAGATCCAGCTAACACAGGAGCTTGCATTCAAGAAACATCAAGCAGATTTTCCTAGATGGGAATTACAACATAGTCATTGAACATGTTCATGGCACCCTGTTGTCTTAACCAAACTTTTTTTTTTTCCATTTTCTCTATTTTCAAGGCAAACTATTTCACAACAGATTTGAGCAGTTGTCCATTAATATAACCTGCTCAAATAAATTCATATTGTGATCTTATGTGTTAGTCTTTATTTGTAAATACCAGTGTAGAGAGAGCTCACTACAACAGCAACTTGGAGAGGAAGGAAATACAGTTTCCTCTCAGAGCTCCAAAGCTTTTATTTTTTTCTGCAAAGGTTTGTTTTATTAAATCTATGTTTGGTGGAAAAATGGTGAGGTGCATTTCACTATATGAGTAAGTAAATTGATAAGCAAGAACACAGTTTGTCCTTTTACTTGTAGCGTGTTCTGACTGCTTGGTTGGATTAAATCCTACATGAACTTTAAAATTAGAAATATGAAGTGTTACAGTTCTCAACAAATTCTTGTGCAAACATTTATTATTTTAGCAGATGTAACTGTAGAGTGCAAATCTTTAGTCTTTGGGGGACACTTCTGAAATCTTCAGTACATCTCCAGAGGTCGATGTGCATGTCAGAATCCTGAAGTTAAGACCTATGTTGAATATCAGACAGGATTTAGTAGATATGATAAGGCAACGCATGTGCTTCATCATATATTAAAGAAGGGAATTTACTGCTAGTACACACTGAACAAGATCATGATTAATTTTTCTGTCTCCCTCTAACAAAAAGTAAATGTATTTTTTATTCCATAATCCTTCTTTCCTAAAGGTTTTTCTGTCTTCTGTAAAACCCTTGTCTGTTCACATTTTTCCATTGACTGAAGCATTGACCTTGCCTACATTTAAGAAGTCAAAAACATTTGCTGAATTCAACAGAATTGTGAGACATGTTCCCCTAGCATGTTAGGTTTTTTTTTAATCCTCTTTGATTATATTCATTACATCAATGTTTCGTTGTATTTATTATATAAAAAGATATATTTAGTTTCAAAGTCTTAAGATGTAGAAATAGCTTTGCTTTTACACATTTTTATCTCTACAGCTTCAGAGTTTTAAACAATTATCAAGCAAATCTCCAACCCACTGATTTCCAAGTTTTCTTATTGGTAGGATAGCTTTCTACTTTGTTCCTTTGGGATTTTCAGAGGAAGTTTAGAAGAGGGATGCTCCACAAACTCAGAGGGGAAGTGCAAAGCTCCTGGTATTAAATGAAGCAAAGCATCTAATTTTGGCTTTCTTTTTCATATAGTACAAGATATTACACAGATGGTACTGGACATTAGCCAAGCTGGCTATTGCTCGCGTACCTCCGGCGGATGCTGGCGGTGTATCTCTAGGATGCTATTCTCTCTGTCTCTCTTTCTCTTCCACATTCTGGGCCTTTCTCCTCTGCTCAACTGTTTGGCAGAGCACATCCAACATAATTAATAATACTGTCTGTGTCATGTCTAAACTTTTACTTTCATCAGGCTTTTCCTCTTTTGGAAGGTCTCATGTCTTTCCAGTGGCTTTCTTTGGCAAATCTCTCTGCCAAGAATAAAACTCTTTGTCACTACTTGCCCAGAGAAATGCTTATTTGTTTAGATAGGTTCAGAAGGGCATCTCTTAACATCCAGCTATTCAAGAAGCTGGTGTGTGCCAAGAGGGTGCCATGAAATTCCAGCAAACTTGCAGTCAGTTTTATGAAATTGCAGATTTGGACTTCTGGGCTTTTAAGGAACTTGTTTATAGCCACCATGTGTAACCTTGGACTGCATTACGCTCTTGCCTCTAGACTAATCAATAGCCATCATTTGGGACTTTGGAGGTTAGCTTCTATTTGTGGGGGGAAAAAAAAAAGTGACATGGATGCCATGTATTTTCTTAGCATACTTACCCTATACATAAAATGCAAGGAAGAGCCTGATCCTCTGAACAGAAGCCACTCATTGAGCTCACAGATGATTTTCTTCTTGCCAAAGCCTGAGGCTACACATCTTTCTCTTATCCTACCAGACCAGTGTTGCCTGTCTTGCCTGGCTTTCTCTCCAGAATCCATGCAGGCCATGTGAAAAAAACCCAGCATATCAGGAGATTGTTAACATAGCAGGCTTTGAAGCTTGGGAAACACTGTTAGATTTGCCTGCCCTCCTATTCACATACTTGTTCTCCGAAAGAGGGCCCTTTCCTGGAATGGAGGTGCTGCACTGACATACCTCCTTCTTTGGGTGGGTCTAGAAGGCCTCTGTGCTGCCAAAAAGGCCTCAAAGTGCCCAAGTTATTTTCTGTGAGCATCATTCATCTCTTTAAGAGAGGGGACA
Source organism: Tinamus guttatus (assembly GCF_000705375.1). Next base: position 558,052 of record NW_010589945.1, read on the forward strand.
GTTGGCATATTCAGGAGCAGTTGACACAGTGCCAGGATTTTTGCCTATATGGCATTTTGACCTGAGAATCAACACAGAATTAGTTGTTTTGCAATAAAAACATCTCTATTCCAGAAAGTTCTTGGCATAGCCTCTTGATTTTATTTATGGTTTTATACTGAGTTGGACTGTTTTACTCTTGTAACTTTGGAATTATTTTTATCTGTTTGTTTCATTGTAAAATGTCTAAGATACCAGATAAGTGATGGGTAAATATTATTATTATAGATTCTTGTGTATTTTTGAGTGCAAACTTGAACTTGCGCTTGACAAAGAACGTTTTGTTCTACCCTTTTATTCTATTTGTTGATATTTTCCATATATAGAAATTTTGAGAGACCAGTTAACTCTTAGTTATAAAAACTATGTCACTGAATTTCAAGCATACTAGCAGATATAGATAGCTCTGCAATTGTACAACTCATTCAAGTCCGTTGCCCGTGTGAGATGTCTGATGTGGAACATAGCTTAGATAAGATAAATCTTCCAAAACTTCAGGTAGGTTTAGGTAGAAATGCACACACAAATGCTGTTTTCAATAGGACCTACAGACACATCTCGGGGCGGTGGGTAAAGAGGGCGAGGACCTTAACTGGAGGCATTTATGCCATCTAACCTTAAGAGGTCCATCTATTTGGGGGTATTGTGGACAATCCACAGCTATATTACTTAGATGCCCTGTTTTTTTTTTTCCCCCCCATATTTCTTTTCTTCTGAAAAATGCATCTATTTCTCAGTACTCTTCAATCCATCATCTCCTCACTGAAACTGCATGCAAATCGCCCCTGAAGCCAACAAGTTGCTTAGTCATTGGGTGCACCTTGCTCAGTGGCCAAGGGGCAGCTCTGCCCCCAGCATCGCGCTCAGACCTGCTCTCCTGGGCACGTGCCATAAAAACAGGTCAGAGCATGAAGTGGTAAAATTCTCATGGAGTTTTCAAAACTATTTTGTCAGACTGAAACTTAATTGGACTAGTTGCAAGGTGGTTGCCCTCCAAAGCTGTTGCAAACTGAGATGTCACTAGTCTGTGACGCCTGTTGTGACACCCTGCCCCAAGGCTTAGTGGTCACTTTTGTTGGGAGATACGCAGATGAACAGAAATACTGCACGGGGCCTCAGCAGAAGGCATTGCTTTGCATTTTTTCCTGAAAAAATGAACAGTTTATCAGCATATGAACCGCAAGTGCAAGCTGGGTCTGACTTTGGTTACCTTGGAAAAGTTTTTAAGGTTGAATTTGCTAAAAATAGTGACACCTAATATTACCTGGAACTAATTCATGCTGTTCATTTTACTAGTAACCGAGGGAGAGATACAGGGAAGTTATTGCCCCTCTGTTACACAATAATTCAGTGCAACTAGAAAATCTGTTATTTAGGAGATAATTTTAGTTTGCTGTTGAGGTTACAAGGCAATAAATGGCTCCTTGCTGTATCCTCAGAGTTTACCCAGCACATTTATGAGGCCATTTATTGCCCAGTGTACGTAGAATCAAGTTAAATTATCACTACTGTATCAAATCTACATTAAAAAAACCTTATTTTTTCATTCATACCTTTCTTTATTTTTTTTATTTCTCTTTGCCTGCTCCTGCAACTGCCAGATATAGCAGAGCTTGCTTCGTTCTTGCTGCTTTTTCAACAGAACTGAAGCAAATCATATTAAAAGAGCAAAACATTTTGCATGTTAATTGCTGCTGGATTTTATTAGTTCCTTGATTCTAATTGGTTAAAAATTTGTAATTTTTTTTCTTTGGGGGAAAAAATGTGCTCTTGCTACAATCAATTTTGTTAAAAGGATAATTAATTGCTGTAGTATATAAAGTGAAGTGGTTCACTTACTAAAATACCCTGTTTTGGATCAAAACCAACTTATCCTATTTATATGAAAATCATCCAGACTTAGGACTCTCATCTTACTGGAAAATAATATTCTAACAGTTCACATACTTTCTTTCACATACATGCTTTCTCTCAACTTGGATAAACACCGACACGTTGCAGGCAGGGTTGGGGGATTTCTGAGTTGTGCTGATACAAAAAGGCTTTTTTAGATATCTATTCTTTCTCTCTCATACATATATATATATATTATTTGCGTGGCATGATGTTGTCAGCTGTGCTCCATGGACATGGGAGTGCCAGGACTTCCAGTGCAGAAACAGAGGGAAGGCCAGAGCATATAATATAGAGCAAGTCTTGTGGCCTGTGATAGACTTTCCTGTAGGATTTGAGCTCACGTGTCCAGAGTCCTTTTCCCCTGGTGTCTCCTGGACTCTTTTTCCTGGGTGCAGATACCAATGTGAGGGGATAAATAGGAAGACAGACAGTTACAGCTTCTATCTACAATATTTCCCATGGCATCAGTATCGTGAAGAATTCAGGCAGGAGCAGCCATTGAGGCCCACACCTTTGTTTAGGAGAATACACAGCCAGGCATTTCTCTGAAGGCAAAAATATTGTGCTGGCTTTTATGATTTTTTCTGTCAAAACTTTCACTTTTGCTTAGATGTAAAAAGGAACTAATCCTCCTTCTACTCTTTCTTCTCCTACCCTATAGTTCACATTTGTAAATGACTACAACAGAGCTGCAACTGAAGCCATGCTTCCTTAGATCCCCCCGACCCTATTTTAAAGCATCTCTTAGGCGAGCTGGATGATGCTGGTACGGCAACATACCCCTGACATCCAGTAAGTACCGGAAAACAATTTGTAAGAATGGATCCTTTTTTAAACTTTGATATTTAAAGTAATGTTTTATTTATAATTCCATATCAGGTGGAAATAAGAATCAGGCACAAGTGCATTAATGCAAACTATAGAAGTCCTTTCCAGTCGAATCTCATGATGAGAGATTCCCCATTTCTAGATGCTGCCTCTATAGTCACTTCTGATTACAGATGTATTCTGAGGTGCCCGTTTCTTTTTGTGAAGCCATAGTGACTTAAAATCAATAAATTTACCTTTGCAGTTTGTAAACTACAACAAACATAATGTTAAACAGATGTGATTTAATTTTGAACATCATCGATGAGCCACTGGGAAATGTTCCTATTGTGAGTGTGTTTTTGTCAAATACTCTAACCATTAAAATGCTCACAGCAACAGCTAATGTGACCTGTCTGTGTTCACAGAGAATAAGCTGAAAACACAGCAAGGATGATATGACGGTAGGTGATACCCTCTCTATTTTAGTAATGCTGCCCTGATAATATCAGATGTACACTCTATAACACTTCTATGCAACATACACTGCTTTAATCACAGTATCTGATTTGCAGACGTGCGTTAGCTATTATGTTATCTCATTAGATTGCAATATAACTTTAGCATCAGTTCGAGTTTATGTGAAATGTAATTTTGCTTTTTTTTTTAAAGGACATGAATAACTTCTGACTTCTAAATGATTCATTGAAGGGAACAGGGCACTTTGTCTGCCATGGTTACCAACCACTATTCCCCCATTTTCCTTTTCTTCTGGAGAAAAAAGGACTACTTCTTCAGCATCTCAAATGTATGTAAAGTTGTCTCTTATCTTATAAAGATCACTTTAAAAAGAGTATGAATATTCATGAAGATATATTCAGTATTTTTTAAAAAACTTCTACAACAGAATATTCCATGTATTTCCACAAGTGACGTCATAAAACTGTTAGAGAAGTTCAAAGAAGTGCTTGTTAGAGAGTTTTAATCCTTCCTATTCATTATATTCCATTATAATATTCCTTATATTATGAAGAGACCAGTAACGGAAAACATTACCGTGTTTTAGGAAGTAACTTTAGAGGACTGTATATACAAGGCAAAGATCATTTTCATGATTGTTAGAGAAGATTGTGTTGATACAGAGAGATTATTGTTAATATTGCGGGGTGAGCAATAAATTGATGTTCCTTGGTATCAGCACAAAGATCATGCTCATCATGCTAGATCTCTCCTTTGCCAGCTTCTTTATGGTAGCAGACAAGGAGAATATGGGGTACTGGAGGTTGTCTCCAGCACAGGACTGCCTGGGAGGGAGGTGCTTGACTTGTGCTCATGTAGTACTGGTTGCTGTGGGGACAGAAGGTTTTCCATTGGTTGCCATATGGAGTTGGTGAACTAGGAGGAAAAGTCATTTAGTGATGCTTTACTTTCAGAGCTACGTGAACATTCATGTCTCAGAGTCATTCCCTGTGTTATTAGCTCGAAAACAGAAGTGTTATCCTGGACCCAACTGCAGGCCTTACTGAAAGAGCAACGTAATGATCGCTCATAGTGATCCATTGATTTATGTGGCATTTTACAAAGAAGAAAGAAGACTGAAGGCAAAGTCTTTGCAACAGTGCTTTAAAATATACTCACTAGGGTTGCCGCAAATTCTTTCCTGGGACCACAAAGAAGAGATTGTCTCCTTTGCTGTAAACTGAATGTTTGTTACATTATGTCAGTCTTGCAGTATCCCATTGTTCCTCATTTTGGGGAATGGGATTTTCTCAGAAATGTTCGCCAGATTTTGGATACATGAATCACCCAAAGAGCGAATAAAAGATCTTTAGAATTCCTGAAGGAGGGGCAGGCAGGGGAGCCATTATAGCTGCTGTGTGCTTCAGCTACTATTTTATTTCTTAAAAAACGGGTGTGATTAAGAGAAAGCATAATTGCATGAAGACTTTCAATAGCCAGCTGTGGCTGGGGAGCTTGCATTCCAGAACACAGGCATGGATTTTTTTTTTTTTTTTGGTCATGTCCCTGTACTCTGTAATTAAATTTTCATTGAATGACTGAGCCTGACTATTATAATGCAATCATTTACAGCTCTCGCGTGTAATTCATTAGAACAATAATGAGTTTCAATGAACAGGCTCCCCACCAGTGATGAACTCTTAGTGGTTTCTGTGATAAAAATTCATTTGAGAGGATGGCAGACATAGGACAGACTGTAGTATGCTCTGTGTGCACCTATGTTTTAAATAATAAATATATTTCAGGAAAATGTAAAATGTTGCAGCATTTTCTGAGGTCATTGGTAGTGGCGTTTCTCTGCATACTAGTACATGAAAGCAGGAGCTTTCTCAGCAGTCAAGCTTTTTACTTTTTTGAATATATATATATATTAGTCACCTGCAGGATGAACAGGAGTACCTTTCAGCCATAGGTGACTGAGCTCTAAAAAGTTGCTACCAGTGACTAGCTGTGCTGTGTAATTGGTTATCTTGGTTGCATAACAGTTGCTGCTCTTTGCTTGAGTGATATAAAGAGCTTTCTAGATGGCCTCCTATGCAGGCATTACAAAATAGTCTGTTTCCTTATACAAAACGCCCAAAAGCATTTGGAGAGAGCAGGAGAAGTGTGGTGCTAATACAGTCGGTGCTGTCTCACACCTGTACTTGTAGGTCTCTCAGCCTTGGTGCATTTAGCACCTGTGGTACATGCCCACGTGCATACAAAATAGCCGTTTCTGTGCAAGTCAGCAGCTTCTTTGGCTTCTTGGTACATTGGGCTGTTTCACGTGGTTTGGTCAGATGAACTGTAGTAGAGATTCTCAGAAAATTCTTTTGATGCCTACATCGTAGGAAACACTGTTCAAATATGTTAAAAGTGTGAGCTGCTGGCCTTGCTGGTGAAAGTGGCTTTGCCAAAGCTTTTTTGGACATCTTCTAGGAGGACAAAATTGCCCCGAGGTGAATTGTTCTGCAGGAACATTCAGTGGAAAAGGTCTGACACGAGCTATATAAGCAGGCCAACCTGACACATTTTCTGACAGACACCAACCTTATAGCCCAGGTGATGGGTTATCTCCAGATTCCCAGATAAGGAGGCTGTTGATGGTCCCTACTGCTTGCTGGGTGGCCTTATTTGAAGCCCTCCTTCCCACTCCCATGTAACTAACCTCTCACCAATTAGTGCCTGCCATCTAGCTGGGGGAGCTGCTGGTTTCTCTTTCTTTTTCTCTGGTCTGCCGCTTTCCCCAGTAGCCTTGTTACCTGGGTTCTGCATTTCCCCAGATTTAGTGAGCTGAGCATCCTGCCAGTTGGGCTAGCAGGAGCCAAAAAATTTGAGAAGCGTATTTATTTTCATATTGTTCCTACCTTGGGAACATATTGTAATTTTCAAACTGAAGCTGTTTGTGGGAAAAAAAATGCGAAGGTATTGGCTTTTCAACATTTTTCATGAGGATGGAGTTCCATTTTCATGCAATTTCTGTGGTTTCATTGTTAATGCCTTGGCAACATAGCTTAGAAAAAGATCAAGAATTAAAACTACAAGAAAAATCACAAATTTTTTCATCTGTCACTCTTTGATTCTTGTCTGCAAAGGTACATCTGAACAATTTTGTTAAATAGGCAATGATGCAGAAGATAATGTCTCTACATTTTTTAAATTCTTTTGGAAAAAAGAAACACCAACAATAGTTTTCCACTGAAAGTTAGGAATGTATCCAATTTTAGATTTTCTCATGAAAATGAATTTTTTATTCTGCTTCCATTACAACATAGCGAATATTAATCACACAATGACAGTCTTGCAATTTAGAAATCTGTCTTCCTGAGGGATTATGGAGTTCTATGAAACCCTGAGAGCAGACATGGTTCTAAGAACATATCTTGTTTCAGTTCTTTGTCTACGTTTCAAGATGATGAAGAAAGCTTACCATAGTGCTTCCCTTATATGGAGGCAAAAGATGGATAAAACCTCAAATATTGAACCCTATATTTAGAAGGACTGGAGCAGTTCCCTGAGCTAGTGTCTGTCCCCCCAAAAATTTATCTCATGCCAAGAATCAAAACCAGAAAGGGCCAATTATCTGATTACAGTTTCAATGTAGATATTACTTCATTATGTCCTGTTAATGATCGCTAGCTTTTGGCACAAGACAGGGAATATGCAATAAATGAGGCTCCTGCAGATTGCCGTATAGAAAAGGGAACTGTGTTACAAACACAGGATGAGGAACAGGAAGCATTTGAGGAAACTTTTTGAACACCTCTCTGTCCTACATAGAATTGTGCTATTAGTTTGCTGCATGTGTGCTTGAAGTTTCCTGGTGCTACTTTTTAAAGTTTGGAGTGTTAAAATAATAGGCAACTTTCTAAAAGTAGTATTGCTGCAGCCAGCTTGAGACATTCCTAGTTGCATATTCTGACAGATAAAGATGAATTGATCACTGAACTAGATGGTTGCCTAGGTGCAGGCAATCATGATCTAATTTTATTTGTTTTGTGCAAACAGTATTATATTCTTGGTGCTTTAAAAAGGCCAATTTCCCAAAGCGGAAAACAATCATGAGCAAAATTGAGTGGGAGGAAAAATTTAAACACAAGAATGTGCATGATAATTAGGAATTGTTTAAGAATGCTTTATTAGATGCCAAAAAAAAACGAGCTCTGCAATCAAGTAAAGTTTCTATGGTTGAAAGAAAAAAAATCCTGTTAAAGAGGAAGGTGAAGACAGTTGCAACCCCCCCAGAAAACCAAATAACTATAAGATGGCAGTATGTAGCAAAAGAAAAAGGGGGAAGCTGATCACAGTGAGCAAAAACCAACATTTAGGAAATGTAAAAAAATGGAAGAGAAGACTAAATACATCTGCATAAAGAGGTTGTGGCCAATGGGGCACCAAAAATAGAAAGGAATTCTTAAAGTACATGAAGAACAAATTAAAACTGGTATATGCTCAATATTGGGTAAGGAGGAATATATTTTCTAGCAATATGCATAAAGATGTAATTAATAGATATTAGATCGTTGGAGAGAAACAAGATGATAATGTTAGTATTTTAGTATCCTACTGAAATGCTTTCAGATCCTGGAGCTAATATTTAGGTGATTAAACAGCAATGGTTTAAATGAAATGTTTTGAAATCTCCAGAACTGAGTAATTTAAGCCAAGTCTATTAAAAGAATTGGCCAAAGAGATGTTTTAAAGCATGATTGTCAACAATGAATTAATCTTTGAAGATGGGAAAAATCCAGGATACTGGGGAAAAAAAAGTGATTTTTTCCACTCTTTGAAAATAATAAATTGAAATATCTGAGCAGGCCAGTTAGCGAAGATAGTGATCCTGGAAGAAATGTGGAAGGTTGAAATATGACATTAGCATTAAAGAGTTAAATGATGGGAGCCTAATCGCTGCCTGTTAGAATATTTTTTTTATAAGAAAAGATTTTGTGAAGAATCTCTGATGTAATCTTCAGATAGAATCCCTAGCTTAGTTGTATATTAATATAATGTAGCTGTTTTGATATAAGGGTAATTATAAGGTATGTGTAATAATTCTGCAAAAAAAAGAGAAAATAAGAAAAATAGGTCCTATTATGTTAATTAAATTAATTACGTTCATACTAAATTAATTGCAAACTTAATAAATTGTCTCAAGGATATTTCTAAGTATAAATGGTAGTTGTCACCTAAAGAAGACATTTAGAAGGTCAGAGCTAACTAGGCAGTATCTTTTGTCCAGAAAACATAAAATGACTCTTGACTGAAATTGCTGATAATACAAGCATTTGTGAAGTGAAATGCTGTAATGGAGCAGATCACTTGTACACAGGGATCTGGATTGCTTAATATGATGTGCACATTTAAATAAAAACATCTTTTAACATAGCTAAATCTATGTTCATTTAACTGAAACATATGCAAAACAAATGTTTACAACTTAAGAGCTGGGATGCAGGATACAACCCTAATGACAAGTTTTTAAATTTGTGTTTGAAAATTAGCGTCTAGTATCAAACTTGCGTAAAGAGGGCAAATGATCTTTGGCTGCATAAGCAGGTTGTGATGTAGGAGTAGAGATGTAAAATTTAATTGTATTTAGAATTAGTGAGTCTATTGAAGGAAAACTGTATTGAACTGCAATGCTGCAAAATTGGAAGAAGTTCAAGAAGTGAGCATGCCCTTTGGTGAGAAACTTCAGAAGCGTCATCTGTTAGGTTATATGAGACATGGTAAGAAGTGATTGTTGGCTGTAAGCCTTAGCATGAGGAAACAACTTTTTTTCTAGGAGATAGATAGCTGTTTAATCTAGCACAACAAAGCAAAGAAATCCCCCAAAGGTACTGCAAGATCCAGTAGCTAGAAAATTCCAATCTATATTGGCAGTTTGTTAAAGGAGGGAGTCAGCCAGATATTTCTTCATCACTTAAAGCTTTTCACTCAGGGATTTCTTTATAAACAGTACACTAATAGCTACAGATAGTTATAGATTAGACTTAATGTTTACTGAACAAGTTTGTACACTCCCTACAGTGCCAGAGGTCATGAGGGTGTCTTCCCTCAATGAAAAGGTATCTCCCCAGATACTACACCTTAAAAGATCTGACTGTCGATTGTTCCAAATGTTTCTATAGAAGACAGATCCTAGTGTAATAATTTTAGTTGAACTAAAAAGTCCTATCAAAACTCAATCCCTCCATCCAAAAGTTGGTCAACCCAAGTCCATCTATAGTAGAAATCATACAAAGGCTGTATTTTCTTCTCCATTATTATACTTCGAAAGCATACACTATCTGTATTGTGCTTGTATATATACTTTAAAAAAGGTGTTCTGGAAGCTGTTTATAAAACCCAGCAGTTTTATGGATCATATAAATCTCAGAAAAGCAGTGCATATCCTTATATGAAATTAAATGGATCTCTTTCTATCGTTTGTCTGGTACAAATATTTTCTTTGTATGTAACTCCAGTGATGATCATGGTCTTCCGCGTAGACCTGCAGCCCACTGAGGAAGCTCTCAGACAAAACTATGAGGTTTTTCTGTGGCTGGAAGAAGCAAGACAGGTTTGTTTGCTTGCTCTCCCTCTATCCAGGAGGTGCTCTCATGCTGAGTCACTGTGATAAGCTATATAAATGAAAAAGGCACGAATTTGTTTCTCTTGTTATATGTGCCTATGGAGTACGTTTCTGTGACCCCGTGTAGAGGCAGTTAAGGCGATGCTGCAAGACACTACCCGCTCACAAGGCATCAGAAGTCTGAAGAGATGAAGCACACAGGTGCACGGTTATGGCCAGTTGTGTCTGTACAGAAATGGGGGACATTCTTCCATGCAGAGCTTCACGATGAGGGCTCTGCTGTTTGCTGCCGATGGGGAGTTCATCAAGAGCTTGTTCAGGTGGCCCTGCACAGTGTTTGCCTTGGTCGTATCTTAAACGTCCTGGAATGAGGAAGTTGGTTTTCACAATAGACCATTCTATACATACGCATTTTTTGGAACGGGGAGTTGATATTGGAGTCATGCAAAAGAAATTTAATGGTTTGGTGCCAGAATGGTGTTTCAGTTTAATATTTTCTCCCTGTACAATAGCTTTTCACTTGACTGCAGCAGTACACTTAATGGGTTTACTTTCCTCAGTCAGAGCATGATTTTATCTTGCATTCTCCTCTAGATTTCCTTGGAAGTGATGTGATATGCAGCTGCCAGCAGGGATTCTCCTACAGTCCCGATTGCCACCAGTGGGCTCTCACCAATGCATTTATTTGCAGTTATAAAAGGTGCTTCATCTGGCAATCAGTGACAACCCCACTACCTTAAAAATGTGTAGTTAGATATTTAATTTTTGAGTGATCGTGTATACATACTGCCCTCTTTCTACCTTTCCCCTCTTTGATCTTCCCCTGCTTTTCATTTATTGTCATATTAATTTGAACCCTGATCCTACAAACAGAAAATTCATGCTGAATTCGGGGAACGGGTGTTTGCGAGGAGTGTCCATCTCATGCACACCATGCATTCATGTGTTTGGAAGCTTTGTTTGAACTTAAACAGTGATCAGTTAGGGGAATCATTTTTCCGTTATTTCTAATTTGTTGTGTTGCATGAGTCTTTATGCATCTGCAGTGCATCTTTAGGAAATAACAATAAATACAATACTGTCTCTGTTGGATGCCTCTATATTCATTAGAGATGGGTCAGAGGTAGTCTCCATTATTTTAGAAAAGTATAGAAGCAGATGAAGAGCTCAGGATTTCTGATCTATTGGTTGAAGATAAAGTCTGTACTTTTCTTAGTAAAGTCAAGAAACAAGACGAGCAACCAAAAACTTTTTTCTGTGGTTCATTTACATAGACGTTGTAAAACCAAAGACCCAGGAACTAAAGTTCCATTTAGGAATTCCTTCTTTAATTTTCTATGTCAAATAGATCTTTTGAAAATGTTCAGAGAGCTTTTAAACTATTTTATTTTCCTTTCAGGTCAATGTTAGGTTTGCTTAGTGGTCAGCTTTCTAAGCTATCACACTTCCCATTTAAATGGGAACATAAAGATCATTACAGTGCAATTGGCACACATCAGGGTTCCCTAATATTCTACCACCAGTTGAGATTTTAGGGATTTTGAGCCATTCAGGGGTTGAGGAGAAACCCAAAGAAGTCATTTTATCTAACTGAAGATAACTGATTTTTTCCACAGGAAAGGTAAATGAAACGTATGTATTTTGCATAATGAAACAGATGACAAACTGGGCAAGCTGATCTATTAATGAGCTTCCTGTAAAGCGAGAATGCAGGAGAATGAGCAAGTAGCAGGAGGAATCACTCTGATCTTAAAATTTTGACAGTCACTTCTAATCAAACCATCATCTAGGATGTATGATTTCTTCAACTCCCTCTAATGGACAGTGTTATTTGAATTAAAAAGAACTTTGTAAGGTTAAAACATAAACTTAGTTAGAAGCAACTTATGCAGTTATGCAATATTATTATTCAGAGGACAGCTTACCAGGGAGGTGTTAAAGTACTCTGATTTAGAGGTGGCAGGCAGTAATGCTGAGAGAGAGATGCAGCTGTGAAACGGTAAATCTCATTGCTCTGACTGCGTAAATCACTTCCATTTCTGCCTTCTTCGAGTGTTTATTTTGTTTGTGACACTACTGAGCCATTAACTTTATTGAAAGTTACCTAAAAACTGCGCCAGAGTGCTCTGGGGAGGGGCGGCGGGGTGGTCTTCCCCATGATTCACATGGGCTTTAAGTCAGGTCTCTCAGTTTCGCATCAATGTCTACGCGTTGAGAGCGCTCTTGCAGAAACCCTCCTAAATGCTGGGGCTGGTTTATTTGGGTTGGCAGGTTTGGGCACGGCGCCGTTTCTCCTGCCAGGCCAGCGTAAGGCTGCGTACGCGGGGGTTACGTGCTCGCCCTGGCGTGGCGGGCGCGCGGCTGTGCCAGCGCAAGGACCCTTTGCCGCAGAGCAGCCGGCGGGAGCCCCGTGCCAGCTCGGTCCCTTCCCATTCCACAGGGCCTGGCTGGCAGATGCGTACCAGCAGCTGCTTGTAAACTTGTGTCTCAGCTAGGGCCTGGGGGTCTCGGCTGGGCTAGGATCCCACTGTGCTCGTGCTGTACAAAGCTTCCAAGTATCTTCTAGGAAACAAGGCTATCAAGCAGATAAATCTAATCCTCAGATTCCCTTCAGGGTGTGGGAAGATCCGATATTAGAAACTGCTGATGCAGAAGTTAGGACCAAATATGAGTGTGTTGTCGTGACTGGAAATACAGACATTGAAGAGTTTCTTTTTCTTTTCTTTTCTTTTCTTTTCTTTTCTTTTCTTTTCTTTTCTTTTCTTTTCTTTTCTTTTCTTTTCTTTCCTTTCCTTTCCTTTCCTTTCCTTTCCTTTCCTTTCCTTTTCTTTTCTTTTCTTTCCTTTTTTTTTTTTTGAAATTACACAACGAAATTTAGTCGCAAATAATGAAACTCTCGACAAAGATCAACAGCTTCCAAATACTTCACAATATGTTACTATCTTGTCAGCTATTAGTCTGTGCAAATAAGCATTGTGAAAGGTAAACATAAGACAAGAATGAAGAATGGCAGAAAGAAACCAGTCAGTATTGTTTGTTCTGTATAGCTACATGCTATGCTGGCTGGCATCTTTAACACAGATGTGGCTGCATGAATCTTCCATGAATAGTCTGGAATTACTTTGGCTGCTACACAGTCTGTATGTTAAACCTTTCATCTCTCTGTTTTTTGCACCTATGAGGTCTCCTGTCTTATTTATGGCAATGCTAAGGGCCCCAAGTTCTCAACAGCACCAGATGCTGTGCTTGGTTCTGCATGTCTGCATGTTCAGGCAGAAAAAAAAAAAAAAAAAAAGAAGAGGTGGATTACTCAGAGTTGTTCAGCAGCCACAAATTCCTGTTCCTCATTTCTCTGCGAGGGATGGCTCACGTCCTGCTGTTGGCGTGAGCCGCAGATGAGCCATGGCTCTAGCAAGGAGTGTGACGATCCTCTTGAAGCAGGGTAAGGCGCGTAATTGTGGAGGTCAGAGACAGCAAAGAAGGGCAGAGGAATCCCAGTTGTGCTTGATGTTATACCTTCATGGCTGTGGGCCAGTGAGCTTTGATTTAAGCACTTAGCTATTGGGAGAAGAGCTATCTAGATTATTTCTTCCATTTGGAAAGAAAAAGAGCAGTGGACACAGTAGGACATCTCTCTCTAGGAAAACAGCTGCTCTGCTGGAGCCCCTGCATAAGGCAAAAAGAGGGGAAGATTTTGGTCATGCATCTTCCTGGCATGAGCTTTTGAGCATTTTGACAGCATGTAGAATGCTTAAAAGCTCATAGTTTGTTCTTAGAGCATCGTGAAAACAAATCAATACCTTTGAATTTCAAAGGAAAAAAAAGGCGTGTAGGGGAAAAAACAAGAGTAACTCTCCACCTTCTGTGCAAACACATGCATACACTCTTGAGTTATTGAGTTAAATATTTAGCTTAAAAATTCAATGCTGAAGTGGCATTATAGCAAAAGCAGGTAATCGCATTTAAAATTTGGATATATTCCTACATTATGTTGAAATAGCACACCTTTCATTTTCTTCTTTTAGCTTAGAAATAAGTCTTTCATATGCATATAAAATTTGAATTAAAATCAATGTGAAGATTAGACAAATAGGATGTCATATGTAGAATTTGTAGTATTTCCTGACACTATGCTGCACAATATTTGGAAAATCAAATCCTAGAAATCTTATAAAACATGTTAGTCATATTTAGTATTATAAGAATTCAGTAGTTAATTTTAGAAATATAATTTATATTTAGATTTTTTTTTTTTTTTACAATCTGGTGATAGGTTGTGTTAGGGAAGGAAAGAAAGAAAGAATCAGGTCCACAGGAAAAAATAGTTGTTTGGAGGGACTGGATATTCTAGCATGTTTTAATTCACTGATTGCATTCAGAAGACCTGGTAATTATTGCTTCTTGGTCCATTTTTCGGTTGGAGAAAGAGGCAGATTATGAGTAGTTCCTAATATTTGGATTACAGACTTGTTTTTTGCTTTTTTGTTTGTTTGTTTGTTTTTTGTTTTGTTTTCTCCAAGATGTTTCATAACTGAAGGGGAAACAACATTTAAAAAGGGGTTTTAAAAATGAAAAGCCATGTTCTTTTTTGCAATATCTAATAATCAAAATATTGGTTCAGTTAATGCACCTTAAAAAATGCAATACTAACTTGAACAACAGATGCTCCTGTGCACTGAAAAGAAATTATAGAACGTTTTATAAAATTATGAGGGAAAGTTAGCTAACCCTATCCAGGATTCACACTGCTGCTGGGTGGATTTGGAGAAATACTATTTGTGATTAATGTGGACAGTAACATGGATCATGGTCAGCTGAATCAGCTGAGGTTTGATTATGCTTAGCCACTGATGTGCTCTGCAATGTGAACATGACTTTTCTATATCTATAACAACAAAGTCATGGTCATGCCATGTGTGTTGTCCTCACACAAAAGGGAATACGTTCCCTGCTTAGATGTCTCTCGGTGCATACTTCAGAAAACACACAGTCAACTAAGCAAATTTCAAAAAAGGTCAGCTTGTGATTCCCTTTAAGTTTTTTTTTTCTTTTCCTTTGGTTGTTTTTTTTAAGTTTGCTTTAAGCTTCCAAATTCCTGATCCCCACAGAAAATCAATCGTGTTTGGTCATTTTTTTTTTCCAAGTGAATTTTATGTCTGTACACTCACATACACTCAAATATTCTCATTTGAGAATTATTATTTTTAGAATTATAATGCAAATTGAATCTCAGATTGGTCTGAGCCTCCAGCATAGCTGCATATTAAATGAAATGCCTCTACTTGCAGTACCACATTTGAATATATCTTCTGCTTTGTATGTGTATAATTCTGCACACGGAAGACCTTTTTGCTTGAGGGTGAAAGGAAATCAATTTTTTCAGTGATTCCTCCATTAAAGACAGATGTATCAGAGGTCATTCTTGATCCATACACTGTCATTGTTTATTCATGGGGGGTAAGGTAGTTCTTAAGTTAGGGGAGAATTTTTTCCATTAGGACTTAATGCAGCAGCTCCAGACATAAAAGCCCGATGTCTTAGTGCACTCTGGGAAAGTAGGGAATTTAAGTTATTACAGAATCACAGCAAGGTCTTGGGGGGGCGGGAGAGGGGCTCTGTCACAATGACTTGGTGTCATCTAAGGTAAAATGGAAAGCAATTGTCCAGAGGAAGAACAAAAGAAATGGAACTCTAGTTACCAATCTATATTGTTTACACAAAGACCTGGCATTAATGGAAAGTGCAGATGAGGGACGCTGGCTCAGTTCAGCCTTTGAACCTCAGTGGGAGTAATTCTATTTTTAAAGTCTGTATTTTTCTTTCTTCTCTCCATTCTTCCTTTAGATCTGGATGGTTTGTTTTTATGCTTGCAGAAAAATAAGAAATACAAAAGCCACAACAATTCTTGCCCATCTACAGGGAATAACATGCAGGTCATAGACCACAGAACTGTATATTACAAAATTACTGCTGAATCTCACCAAAATTGATTAATTAAATACTTGAAATGAAATAAATAAGGTAGAACTTGCTACAAGGTCTCTAAAGAAGAAATCTTGCAGCTAGCGGTGACTTTGAAGTTTGACTTTTTTTTTTTTTTACTATTATTATTCTCATTCTGTGCTGATGTGCTGGTGTTCTGAGCCCATGACCTATGTGCAGTCCCTTGAGGATGTCAGAGATCTGAGAGACATTGTTGTGAACACGTTCATTAGGTATGAAGAAAAGGATGCTGAACTAAATGCAACAGAACATCGAACCGCTCCTCGTTTTGTTGCTGTTGTTGTTATTAAGGGCAGAGCAAAATATCTATCCAGAACTGATGAATTGCCACATTTTGTTTTTAAAGAGTAAAATTAATGTCTCTGCTGGATTAGCTCGATGAAAAAATCAAAAAAAAAGAGGACTTTTTTGAATTTGATGGTAATAGCATTAAAAAAATACAAAAATGAAAAAAAATTTACTCAAGGATTCTAATCCTGCTCTCAGAAAAGTTCATTTCAAAACCAAAAACTTTCCAGTGAAACATGAGCTGGACCTAACTACTCTTGGTGTTTATCCTGGCACTTCTCAAACTGCTTTGCAAATGCACAATATTTTGCAGTAATTTACCTGGAAAGAGTCCCTGGATTAAATTGTGCAACATTGTTACAGATATTTCTACCAATTTTCTTGCAGTGCAGTTGGCCTCAGAATTCCTTTTTTGTTAAGCATAGTACACACATATAATTATAGACAACATGTGCCTTAGAGGACTTAAAATCTAAATGAGTATGACAAACAGAGGGAGGGTGACTATCCCTAGATTATAGCTATAAATGTGAGATAGAGAGCAAGTGAGACCCTCCCATACAAAACAGCATGTGAGATCACCACCCACAGTCCTCAGAGGAATTTATTTAGGTGCTCTCCCACATTGGGATAAATGGGAAGCTGGTCTAAGAAGACATGGCTAATCAAGGGGAGAAGAGCCTTGGAACTGGTGTTTACCATTTGGACTCACCCAAAGCTCCCTCTGAGCGCACCAACTTCCAAATAAGCCACATTTCTTTGGTTTGGAGCAGTTGTAGCCAATTAAGGAAAATTTCCCTAAATTTTTAAACTAAGTGATATGCATCCAGTAAGTATGGATATTTATATGTCTTTCTAGCTTGCTGCCTCCTAACTCTTTGGATGCACTTATCTTTTATGGTGCTCATTAAAAAAAACAACCCAATTACTCAATGTAAACAAATGGAGAGGAAGTGTGGGTCTTCAGTATGCTTTACTTGAACAGAAGGTAGGGAATGTTAGTATCGATGCATTCCAGGACTTGCTAGCAAAGCACAACTAAATTTAGCAGCCAGTGATATTGATTTGATTAAAAATGGTTTAAGACTTGTAAATGTCACTGGAACTTAGCAAAATGAACATTATTAAATCCTTCTGGTGATGGGGAAAACTAACAAAGGGATTTGCAGTGGTTTCTGTAATTAATTGCTCTGTCATGATTTATATTAACTTACAGTACAACTCCATTAGCTCAGACCTGTCATCTCCGCTCAAGGAACCACCAAGTAATCACTACCACATTAAAGAATAAATTAGTTTTTGGCTTGGAGCCTAGCTGTAGAATGTTTCATTTGTGTCTGCTGTAGACATATGTACCTAATAAAGTTGGGAAGAATGAGTTAAAGTACGTGTATATCAAAGTCGGCTGACTGTACTTTAGAGATGATATGATCAGCATTGTTCATTAGGCCTAATGAATCACTTAATTTTGGTTGCCTGCCTCCTGTTTTGGTGAACACCTTTTGACGAACTATGAAGCAGGAGATGACTGAAAATAGGTAGGTCTCCTGAGATTCTCCTTCCTTCACATTCTGCGGCCTGTGGTTGTAGTAATAACTTCATATGGTTTTTGTTAACACTTCATTACCCCGGACTTGGATAAATTATTCGCTTGCTTCTTCCCCAGTTGCAGACACACGGGTGAAGCCAAAGTCTTAGCTACTACTTACAGTAGATTATGGGATTTGTGAGGTTCTATCAAATCATCTCTAACTTTCATAGTTTGAAGATGTTTTAAGTGGCTTTTCTGTTGGTGTTACATCTTGCTCAGGAGAATGTTTTACATTTCCACGTATGCTGTAATAGTCTTAGGAGCCTGCATGCTAAGCCTTTAACTGCTTTCTCTCTTTTTCTTCTTTTTTTCCTGGGGTCCTGGATAAACTCCTTCAGTACCCTGGAGGCATTTCAGTGCACGACTGGCAACTCAGCACTGCTACTCCAAACATGTGGCTGGCTTTTCTACCGAAGGGTCATGTGGTTGAACAAGCATTGTGGGCAGACTTTGTGACTTGTGAATGTGCATCACGTGCAAACCCTCAAAGGGTTTGTCATGCCCTTGAAGATTTCAGGCTTTCAACTAGCTACTGAAATTCAAAATGTGTCCTTTATTAGCTTTGTTGTTTGAACTTGTGCATTATTCCCTCCCTCTGACCAGCAATGGAAGTCTCACCGACAACCTTGCTGTTTTTACTGTTTCTCAGTATTTATGGGGTGTCGCATGGTCTCAATTCTCCTCCTCCTAACCTCAGTGAGAATGTTGCACTTGGAGCCAAAATAAGGACCCATGCACCAAAACAGTGAGAAGGACATGCTTCCACTACCCAGTGACAACTGCAGCTAGGTCCTAGACACGTAGAAACATGTGAGACCTAAGCTAGTGAAGAAGAGTTAATCAGCCTTCAAGAAAGCTAGACCCAAGAGAACTGCCTGAATTACTGTGCCTGAGTATGCCGAAGACCAGGAGTGGGAGATAAGTCAGTGTGGCAACCTAAGCAGACACAATAAAGCGGCCAGAGAGCAGAGATGCGGGCTGTTGAGTGGGGTATATTGATGAAGTGTCAAGGACACAAATGACAGCTTGGAGTGATGTTGCATTCCTCACCATCAGCTGCAACTTTAGGTACTTACAGCTGCAGTAGGATCAGCTGCAGTGTGCACATACACCAAAAGCTCTTCTGAAATATGCAACATTTTCACAGGTTCTACTGGACACCGATTATAGGTAATTTAAAATAATTATGTATTTTATATTGATGGCAATTTCCAAGTGTCCTGGAGAAAAAGCAAAAACCATCTTGGCATGTTCACAGAAGTGGTCAGAGCACAGATTGCCATGAGTCCTCCATCTGGTGATCCCAACATGAGGACAGGAGTGTGAGTTTCATATATCTTTGCTGCCGAGGGGTCTTTGCCACCTCTGACTGTATTCATCAGATACCTGCAATAAAACTTCCAATTTTTTTTAATTTTTTTTTATCAGTACGGTTATCAGATCCCTTGGCATTTTGACTGCCATGGCTTTATTTGAATGCCATAACACAAGCATTAGGTTCAGCATCCAGAGACACTGTCATTTGTAGTGTCCCAGACTGCTAATCTTTAAATATTGTCACATCAGCCAGCTCTTTTCTGCACATGCCACCATGACTGGCAGTGCCAATCTACTATTTATGTGGATTATGTTCAAACCATCTGTTTTAAAATAATAGTAATGATCTCTTGAATAGAAATATGTATGTTGATGTAAAAGTACAGGGCTGGTCTAGAAAACGATTACAAAATGGATGAATATTAATTTGCAAATGCTCAGTGATGGAAGTGTAATATCTATTAAGGAGTCCCATGAGGAAAAGGAAGATAGGCCAAACCCGCTCCCACCTCCATTGTTCTGCTGGGAATAACTCAGATCAGGGTTTGTCCCTCTGTTTGCAGCCGTGCTTAGCTTTATTTTGGTGGGAATTATTTAAGTAG
>NW_010589945.1:577680-624798 GCF_000705375.1 Tinamus guttatus
GAATTGCAAAAAGTGCAGATCACTATCCAAAGTTTGTGGTTTGGCCTCGCATTTCTTATGCAAGTTTTCAAAACTAGCCATGAACTGAGGAAGTGCCTTTGTACAAACGAGATGGAAAGTGGGAGGTAGAAAATCTCCAGAGAATATCAACTGTCAAGAGATTTCAGTATGTCCTGAATTCAGTGGGGATAGAAAGTCTGTGACAATAGTTTTTCTTTTAAGGATAGAGATAAACCCCCAGCTACAAATCTAGTCTTCTAGACTTCTGGCTCAGATCCATCAGAAAATATTTTAGCGCTTCCCTTTTTTGTGCCAGGCAAAATCAGGCACTGTTGTCTAATTTGCATTTCCGAAGAACCTATAACTGTAGTATCTACAGCGAGTGTTGAAGTGCAGAGACATACAAAAACAATCATTTTTACAAATCTCAGAAAATATCATGACCAAGCTTAGGTCAGTTCTTATTTTATCTGAACACATTCATTTCTTAAGCCAACATGGTTTTTGGCTGTACTTTTCTATTGCTAAAGCTACTTGTTTAAGTTCAGGAACATATTTGCCAAGTTAGTGTCTGGTATGATCATAATAAGCCAAAGGGGTATTTTCTCCTCCGAGATAACTTCCATTAGCATCTGAGCACTTTAGTCCTTCAAGTCTAGGGATGCTTTACTTAGGTAGGACTAAATAATGACTGCAGACAGTCTGCGGTAATTTATAATTGTTTAGGCTGTCTAAGAAAGTGTGTGTTTTGGGGTTCACTGTCAGAAGGGGCCTATGCTGGGTAGCCCGCTCCCTGTATGCAGTGGCCATTTCTGCCACTTGGAGAAGTTTCCTGCTAGAGGAAGAGAAGAGGGACAACAGCCTGGGATCATTTGCTACCTTCTTTAGAACCTACTTTTTTTCTCTTGAAAATGCACTGGGAGAAGAGGAAGGTAGTAAGAGAGGAAGAGGGGGCTAGTAGATACAGAGGGTTTCTCATATGCAAAACTGAAGTCTGTCCTATCTTAGGCTCCTGACAGTTTCCTCTTTGGATGCATGATTGCTTGTCAGGCCTGTTCCACTTTTGTCTTCTCACCTGCCTGCGAAAATAGTGGTAGAGATCATGATATAGCTAAGATCCATGTGAAGTTTATAGGCCTATTGCATGGTTGTTGAGGACTCTGGATATATGGGCATTTGGCAAAAATCTCATATGTCTGGTTGTTGTTTTCAGCCTGTGCTTTACAATCCTAAGGTTTGAAGCTGAGGAGAATGACACACACAAAAGTCGTTGAAATGACTAAGTTGATAGAAATGGCTGTGCTTTTGACTCCAAGCCATAAACACAGCCCTTCACTTAGGTCTCCTGGTTCAAGCACAAGTTCTGTTATGTCACCTGTCCTTGGAGAAAAGCCCAGAGCTCTCTTAAGGTTCAGAAATGTCTGTGCTCCTCATCTGGTCAAACCAAAACGATCTTTAATCTTAACAGCAGGAACAAAAAATATCATAGTGAAATATCTTTACGCACATCTGTTTTACCTTGCTCTGGAAACAAGTGGTTTAGTTCGTTCCCTGGGACTCTTGTTCACATGGTTTTACCCTTCCAAGGCTTTTGCTGTAGTCTTTCCCTGAGCGATCTTACTCCAGTTCCAGCAGTTACCAGTACTGAACCAATGCATTGTAGAATAATGTAACTAGTGGTAAAATTTCAGTGTGAGTAACATTTGTGTTGCCATAAGTGTTGCTAGATCGGACTAAAGAAAGCTTTTGCCCCTTTCATACACAACAGCTCCTGATTTTTTTCAAGCAACCCAATAGCAAGTGAACAGAACGTATAATCTTAGTGAGTTATTTCATCTTTAATGTTTAGATTTTAGCATATGCAGGGACTGCTCTTATGGGCAAAATAATTGATATTAATGTTGCTATTATAAATTATTATTCTGCAATCATTACCTTTTAAGAAGGGGCTGCTGATTTATGCTTTCTATATAGGCATGAGTTTCTTTAAATGGAAAACAGTCAGTGTAAGTCAGTCAGGTCTTGAATATATAAGCTTAATCACTCATCATGCAATAATTGATCTTCTCGCACATAAATATGTCATATTGCCTATTCAAAGATGTAAACTACATATGCCAAAAGAAATAGAATCCACACTGAGGGTTTAAAAAATTAATCAACATTTTAAAAGTCTTCCACAAAGATACCCCAGTCCACTAAAATCTTTGACCATAACCTGATACCAAGTCTTTTTTGTTTTAGAGACTGCTTATTAATGGAGCTTAATAGTTTTCATTACATGATACAGAAATATATTATGGGTCTCATTTTATGCTTCTTCCCTTCCAAGATCAGTATACTGGTCCTCACGGGCAGAAGCAATTTACTGTCCTTAATTAAATATATGGCTCTGTTAATTGTCTAACCATTACCTGAGCAGCGCAGCATCAAGGGAGCTCAGAGGACCTGGTGCCCAGACTAGCAGAGATGAGGCGGTGCATTCACACGTCTTGGCCCCGCGCATTTTGGAAAGCAGTATTTCCAGCAGTAAGGTTAATTAACTTGACACAGCACTTCTCTATTGCCTCAACACTGCTATGCTGTTGGATTTGGCTCAGGGTCTTGTAACATTTGGTATTAACAGTCTAGGTGATCTTACTGCTTCTCACCTCCAACCGTGGTCCAGCTTCATGGTCCACCTTCTTTCTTAAGAGGCCTGGATTAGGTATTATTGTCCACGTGCAACCATTGCAACCATATACTATTCTTGAAGCGTTTTTATGTGTTGAGCACCTTGTTTCTGAGAGTGTCGATACCTGTCAGTTCTTTAAGAAGTCGGTCGTCTGTACTTTACCCTGTGACGATGTAGATGTCTGCCCAAAAGGGCTGCCAACCAAATTAGAAAAACACCCAACTGGGACCGCATGCTTAAATACTAGCATTTCCAAACTTTAAGCTAAACAGAGGACAAAAGCTGTAAGTTGTCCAAATGTTCCTGAGCTTTGTGGAGGTATTTTTGCAGCATTCTACCAGAGACTGTCAGATCAGATATTTTTGGACCCGATCTTGGAAAAATGAACTTAAAAAAATATTATAGTAACTCAGGACAGAAGCCTAAAGCTAAAATAACTGGGAACACTATGGCAAGGAGGCCTTTTAATGGTGTGTTTTACATTGCTTTATATGGATAATCTTTGGCTGGGGAGAAAAAAAAGTTGACGCCAAGAGTCATGTACAGAACCGAAGTACAAAATCTCCATAGACTTGCTCAGAAAAAAAAAAAAAAAGCAAGTTACAAGTAGTTTGGCAAGTGAGTGGGCAGTAAAGCTGTGGCAAAATGATGTGAGATGATGTCTGGAAGACTGAAGGGAAATCGGAGAGCTGGGAGAAGCCGTGCCCGTCCAAGAGCAGCGGCAAGCGGAGAGACAATGGTCCTGGGGAAAATTACAATATGCTGGAGAGCCTGCGGCTGCCTGGGCTGCATGGAAAATAGTAGCTGTCTGGGAAAGAGATCTGTGAGCAGAGGGTAAAGGGCAGGAGCTGGGGAGAGCGGTAGCCAGTAGAGATAAAGCGACGCTTTATGGTACTGTGGGAACTACTGATCCAAGCAGACTGCAGCAGACCAAGGAAAATCCCCGTGTTGATCAGGCTGCATCCTGCGATACAGGAAGAAATATCTGTTTGCTCTGAAAGAGGGGAGAAGCCACTCTTGTAACCTTGCCTTTTCCTGACCTGGACCCCCTTGGTGGGGAAGGGCTGTGGCACATTGATGACACATGAGGGAAAGTGCTCAGCACCAAGGTTGCAAGGCTGGACTCCACCAAAAAAAACAAAAAATGTATATACACACACACACAAAATACACACACACACATATATAAAAAATAACGAGCAAAGCCCTACGCGGCCAGTGAGAGCCTAGCTGCGGCCGCCTATGTAAATCTACCATACACGGGACTGCAAAACATATCTTGTCAGGAAACTTGTAGCAAGCTGTGGGAGAACTTGGCACCGTCTGCCGGAGTGGAAAATATTAACAGGCTGCGAGAGCGCCTGGCTTGCGCTGCCGCGGGGGAGAAGCAGCAACCGGCGGGGTGGCCGCCAGCACAGGAAACCCCGGCCTGCCCCGGGCCGGGGGAAGGGGCAAAGGGGGGGGGAAAAACGGCATCGGCCAGTGAGCATGGTCCAGCCAGAAAATGGGGTTTGGAAAGGGGCACTGAAGCAGGCACGCTGAAAGCAAAGCGCTCTTCCCCTCCCATCTCCTGCTCTCATGCAAATGTGTGAGTTATTTGGCTTTTTTTTTCCTGCTATCCACCTCTCATGATTTTGCTTCTTGGGGGTGCCTCTGTCAGTACAAAACTCTAATGTATGGATAATTCAAGACAAGAAGAAGTTTTAAGTCCTCATGTGATCCTGTGCTTCAAAAGTTCTTAAGAAATACCTTCAAAGTGCATAATATGCATATGAATGCCAATCCATCATCTCTTCCTGCTCAAAGTGTAGTGGTTCTACCTGCATCATTTTTCACATAGTCTCTCAAAAACAGAAAAATCTTAGTTAAGAACTTTGTTAACATCTTGTTCACCTTCTCCGTACACTACCAATACAAATAACATCATAATGTAGCATTAGACATATCAAAATATGCTTGAAAATTACATTTTTTGTGTGCTGAAGTTAAAAAAACTGTTAATAGGAAAGCTGGGACACTGATTTAAAAAAAAAGTCTGATATAGTCACCTGATCGTTCATGAACTTGAACAGTATTTGCATGAGCTAACATGGACTTGAACAGTATTTGCAATTCTAGCCTAATTAAGATTTTGTTAGGTTACACTAAAAGGCATTGAGCCAATAACTACATTTATCTGAATGGAATACTACAATCACCCAATGTATATTATACTCTCCCAGCATCAAATATGAGACCAAGGGGAAAAAGCGAAGCTGCTATACCCCAGTAGCCACTAAACCAGCTACTTACAGATGTTTTGAATTTTGCTGGCCTTTTTTAGCATTTATAAGGCCCAGGGATGAGATGGGCACAGAGGAGAGCAGGCACTTATCCTGTTTCTCTTGTTTTGCATTTGGTATGACCCACACCTGAGAGCCTGCAGAGAAGAAGCAGGTTTGGGATGAGAACCACCTCCCTGCAGTTTGGAAAATGAAGCTGCGGATTATATAGTTGTTTTGCAAACATCTGTGTCGTTAATCTGGTATGGGCTTCCCAGCTGCTTCAGAGCCTGCCCAGCAGCTGGACCTTCTCACCGGCCAGACCCCCAGACCTGCAGATGTGCAAGCACACCCCTTGCAAATTCACCAAGGGCAGCTCAAACTAGCCACAGCAGCACATTAAACTAACCTGCCTAATTCTGTGCTGAAACAAATAAGGAGCACTCATGTGTTCCCTTCCATGGGATCAGTGACGGGAACGGTCTTTAATCCACTGTAATGTGGATTGTGCCACTTACCTCCTCCTCCTGCCCCTTTATACCCTCCTGCCTTAAGTTTCGAGATGTCAGAGGTTGGGGACACAACAGTCAACTTCCTTCTTGCTCTTCTACTGACATGAGTAAATAGCACAAATACATGTTCTTCACTAGCCAGACTTCCTCGCTCGTGCAGAAATGAGATTACAGAGTAGAGAAGTGAAGAAACAATTTCCATTGCTATTTTCAGTGGTAAGAACCTATAAATAACGATCAGATCACATTTGGTTTTAGTTCCGAATGATCTGAGAACCTGCCTTAATGCACCAGCAAACTGCATTTCTTTATTAGGTGATTTTGCAGATTCAAGACAATTTTCATTGATTCACTTGATTGCTTTGGTTCAGTCCACCAAACAGAACCAGGAACAGCTCACACATGTGACTAGATGTATACACGTGGTTCGTCGACTTGAAATTAAGAGGTCTATTTAATTTCTGTGTCTAATCCTTTCCACCGTGCTGTTTATATATATTTTTTCTAGTACTTATGGACGAGCATCAGCTATAATTTGGAAATCAAATTCGTGGAATAGTGGTAAAGAGATTTAGAATTCCCTTATGTCTGGAATTTAAAATCTGTTATGAATTTGTATCTCAATAAAAGGGGAAAAATTATCTGACAAATATGCCCAAACTGCCTAGATAGTGGAAATATGCACAAAGACTAAATGAAATGAAAGAAAGCAGTAAACAGGAAAGAAAACTATATCTTTAAGGTCAGGAGTTATATTGATAAAGCAGGAATCGTCAGAAGTAGAGCTACAATATGCTTTACAAAGCATATTGAAACAAACAACCAGATTTTTTTCTCCGTATATAAACAGAACAAGACGAAGGAAAGGCAAAATAGAAGTACTCTATGGTAGAATGGGATAGAGTTGAAAAATAGAGTAAACGAGGTCCCAAAAAGGAGATAAAAAATTTGCTTTTCCCATTCATGTAATAATGTTGAATACGGAAGGCAAAGGCAGGTCAGCAATAGGAACAAATGGAAATGGAGATTGCCACAGTCAAGAAAGCAATGAAACTCAGGGACCTTAATGCAATCAAATCTTGGGCTACCTGGTAACTTCCACCTCAGCACTCTGAAGAAATGGCCATTGATTCCTCGTGTGTTGTGACAAAAAAAGCTACCGAGTCAGGATAAGTCAAGAGAATAGCTATATCCATATTTAAGAACTACAAAAATATTATCTGGGCAATTATAGACCTTGTAGTCTGACATCAGTTGTGGGCTAGGCTTTAAACCAAATTTTGTAGAAGATAGTAAAGATAAGGAAATAAAAAGAAAATGAGATAAATGCAGTCTGGCTTTGCAAACAACAACAACAACAACAAAAACAGATTATGCTAGATTAAACTGATAGCTTTCTTTGATAACTTAACTGGTCTTCTAAGCAAAGGAAATGCAGTAGATTCAGTCCACCTGGACTGGTATTTAATACTGCAGTAAGTAATTATTGCTGCATTAAAATTGTTTAATCATTTGTTCAACAGGAAAAAAAAGAATAAACAAAAGAGGTATAGATTAAAAGAATTGAGTAAGGGATTTATTACAGCAAAGACAGGAAGGAGGAGTACAAGTTGAGGTACATGATTAATGGAGCTCCTTTACAAGTGTTTGGTTCAGTTGATTTTATTGAATGATGCTGGCATAAAATGTAGCAACAAAACTCGTTGATGAAAAAAACAAATTGTTGTGCCTTTTCTAAACAAAAGAAGACAAAAATAGCTTCCACCAGCCAAAACTGGGTCTTGAAGTCTTTGGTTATAGGGAGGGAATAAAGCTGAATGCCACACAGTGATCCTACACAGTGCCCTAGCTGTCAGCTGGAAATGACTATTTGTCCGTGGGATCTGATCACAGGTGAGCTACAGGCCATCAGTATGATGAGTTTATGGAAAACGCAAATGTGGTATTAATATGTAGTAAGTGACGTATTCTGCATAGGTACAGCAAAGTCTTTATGCTGTTGCAGAGGCCTTGGAAAGTCCCCATTTGAAATAGCCTGGTCACATGTACTCAAGAAAGACTAACTCCAAACTAGAGCAGGTGCAGAGAAAGGTGGTCAGACAAGCTGTGACTCTATCTTAAAAGACTAAAAAAACCCTGGTCTCTCTTGTTTAGAGAAATGGAGGCCAAGCAGGGAGATTTCTTTCTCATCAAGCCATCAGGAAGCCTGATGTCGGGGAGGAAAAAGAACTGGGTAAACACAATGTTAGCACGCAGAGAGGTGGTATATAAACCGGCTGCAGCTAAGTGCCTTAAAGAAATTCAAGGATGACAACTACACACAAGGACAAGGAGGCACATAGGAATTAATAAACAGTGGTATCCAAAATAGCTGTACTATTGAACAGTCTGGAGGGACTGACTGGAGGAGCACACTGTAGAAAAGCATCCAGCAGCTTTTTAAAAGAATGCCCTGTATTTCCAGCAGCTTTTGAAAGGAGAGTTGACACCTTCCTGTCTTCCAGTCTCTGCTTAGAGGAGGCTCTTTTTTTCCTCCTTTGCCAAAGTCCTTACTACATATTATGTGAAAAAAAATAAGCAAAAATGTGTAATTCACGACCTTCTTAGAAGCAGAAATATAGACCTAAGTGTGATTTGGTAGATAAGACCTGGCTGGGGAAATTCCTCTATTTTCTTGTTTGTTTTCATTTAAGATGTAAATATTTTAAGTAGGTGGTTTTGATTTATTTACATTTTTTAATTAAAAGAAAATTACAGATAAAAGATGCTATAGCAATCATCTTCTTACAAAAGCAAAATATTGCAATGTAATTAAAAGGACTCCTCACATTATAATTAGATTTGAAATTTAATTATGACTAAAATTCTTCATCCCTATGCATAACGGACACCTTATTGATATATAACCTTTATTGTAATTTTATTACATTTCTACTGAGATCTTAATCTATGGACTAAATTCAGATTTCTGCAAAGACTTAGATTTAGATGTAGAAATCAAAACAATATTTTCTTCTACATATTATAGTGTAGTTCTTTATTTGCGTGTTTCTGTTGGATCCAATGCTTCGTTCTTTACTCAGTCTCAGCTCCTCCAGACAAAGAGAATTGGCCCCTTGTGTTCAATAACTGCAATACTTTGCCTTCAGCTATAAACTGCGAAAAAAAAAAGAACAAATGCCAGCTGAGATGAAACTGGTTTAGCCCCTTTTCTACCTAACCTGTTACCATTTGGCTTGCTGCCTCCTGTGGCTAAACTTCGTTGTGGTAACGTGTGAGGTAATCTGCTCCATGCAAATTTTTCTTGATCAGCTTCTTTCAAATCCACACATGTTTTCTTTAATCATCTCTACACACGAGATCTTGTGTTCCTTGTCAAATGTATCTTCTGTTTGGAAGAGCAAAGCAAGCTATAGCATAGACCACTCTTAGACATTTTTTTGATTGTGTCTTCTAATTTTGTTCAGAACTATATCCATATTACAGATTATTCTGCTGTTAACCACTAAAGCAGAGAAAAGAGCTTTGGCAATTAAGTAGAATTGCCCAGTTTGGACACCTGAAAGCACACCATGAAAGGATATCTCTTTGCCTCAAAAATAAGTCATGAAGCCCACACCTCAGGCGAGATCATGCAATGAATGGGAGCTATCTCCAGCGTATGGCCATTTCTCATTGTGCAAAAATTTTTGCTGCTTCTCCTGAATTAGTACTGTAACCCTTATTATCTAGAAGAGAATTAGAAAGTAAGGTATATGAGGTATAGATTGTTCTGTTGTATCATCTCTCAATTTGTAGTAGAAGTTATCCACTAACTTTCAGTTGTTACTTCTAGATATCGGTATTTCTTATGATCCCCACAGTGAATGTAATGTTGACAAGTCAGTCAGTGTAGGAGTTACATTACACTGAGTGTGCTAGAAAATTATTTATATGATTAGCACAGATCATTTCCTGACAGCTACCACATGATTTTATTTTCTTTTGCCTGTATCTGTTAGCATTTAGTTCAACAGATATAATACCTGTGGTAAGTGCTAATAGATTTTTATTTATTTGTATGTACATTTTTTATTACAGTGCTATGATTCCATGTTTCCTAAATAATTACCAATAGGTATCAATTGTATTTTCTCCTTGTCTGCTCTCATGGACTCAAGAGTGAAATATAAATGAATTTTTTAGCAGTAAATCTGAAAGCATTTTGCATAGACAGGTTGTACTTTTGTTATCCATTCACAAACTGGGGAATGTAAGACAAAGACTACCACCTGACAAGTCCATGGAGGAACAGAAAGAAGTTCTATTGACTTTTAGGAACAGTCTGAGTGCTCAGGACCAGTGCTCTCCTGGGTTATTATTGCAATCTTCTGCTTAGGAGCTCCTGTAACAACTGCACTGGTAGTGATAATAGATCTATTCCAAGGATATTTGGGGCAATTACCACATGGGAAAAAAAACAGCTTCATATAGAGTTGCACGAAGAAACTTGTTAAGAAAGTTATTAAGCCTGGGTAGAAAGAAATCACAGGAGAGTTGGCTAAAGAGCCATTAGGTGAATCCACTGTGGGCCATTGAAGAATGATTCCCAGGAATACACTTTCCATTACTGTACTTTGTCTAGGACCTAAGCAATGCTCCTTTTGAAAAACTCTTCAGGTATCTATTAAGCTTGTCTCACTATCAGGAAATTCTTCGACATAAAAGCAAAGATATCCTTCCCATTCCTTCATCCTCCCATGGTGGGAGGGCATCAGTATAAGACTTTGGATGAGGATTGAGGTTAACACAGCTTCACTTAGACCCACTTGCTGGGTCTACTCCATGGAAGTAGCCCATGTTGAATGTGAGGAATGACAGAAGGATATTGTTTAGGACATTTAGGATACTGTTTCAGAGACAGTCTCATTTAGAGATTGGCAGCTTGCCCTTCTGAAGGGAATGTCAAAGCACTTGCTCTCAGCTAGTTTCGTGTTATATTTTAAAATGATTTATAAGAGCTAAAAACATAAACCTTCCTATTAGTTTAACTGACGGATGGATGACCAAGTTTACTAATGTTATAAACTGTCACAAATTAAATAATTTCAGTTTTAGTGCCATTATTATATCTGCAATGAAATAGGCTATGAGGTTTTAAAATGGCTTTAAGTCCAAATTTGTAAAATTTTGAATATGTTTTTAAATACGAGGTATGGATGAGCATGGATGTAAAATCATCATCTGCCTTTTACGCCAAGGACTCCTAGTTTGCAAACTGTTACAGATTGTAATTCATGGATATGCGTGCTAATCTCTTCACACTTGGATTAGTTTGTCTGGCCATCTCAAATTCTCATTAATCTTTTTCTCTCTCAAGTAATCCAGAAAGCAGAAGCAATGCAAATGTATTTTGGGTGACCAACCACTATAAATATTGAATAGCAAACAGCCAAGAGTAATATGCTCACCAAGAAGCCCCAAGAACATAGACTGACAGACCTTTTTTTTCACAATTTATTCATCAGGCAGGATAAAATAACGAGCACATTAATGAAAAATCAGTCAGTGGCAATTTCCAAACGGAAGAAAGAGTGACATTTAGCAAACACATTATTTACTAGAGAGAGTTCTCTCCACTCCATGCAGGGAGTGTATTGCTCTGTCCTTCGACTTGATCTGACTCAACGGTCATGTCAAGTAAAACAGGCCTAAATGCCAATAGGGAATGGTGCTGCCACAGTGCTATACTGAGGCCTCACCTGGGAGGCATTAGTAGTTGTGGACCATGGCTGTGCCAGGAAGCGTGTTAGCAGTAGGGCATGTGGCCTGTTGGTGTTTTATTGCCCTGTTTGATTTCCTTGCAGAGTTGTGGCCTTGGTGTCCACAGAAGAGTTTATTTCTGACTAGTAAGTTGTTCTTAATTACAGGCAGTCAATGCAAGTGAGGCTTCTTTTCAGCCCAGTCAATGTTACCCAGTTATTTATGCAATCTTCCCCTTGACTTACTGTATGAAAAGCAGAGATTCTGGGGGTAAGGAGAGAGTTGGGGGTTTAATTTCTGACTTACTCTGCCTTCTGACTTACTCATGCGTTTGATAACTCCTGTGCAGTTGGCCTTGCCTTTCCTTACAAAACATTCTCAAAAATATCATTTCAGTCATCCATACTGCAATGCAAAAACCAACTCCACAAAAAGTGACCTTATAGACAGAACTTTAATCCAAATAGGCCAGTACACCTTTCAGTTAGTTTGATATCCATTGCCAATAATACCCTGTGTTTCTTTAAATACCTTGAGTAATCTCTTCTCAGACCTGTTGCTGGATCTTTATTATAATATCTACTTTCTGATTTGAGATAACCAACCATTTGAAATGATGCTATAGTAACCCTGTTGTGCTGCCCTAATTATAACCTATTTGTGTTTTCTCTGTTTTGTCCAAATTGCTCAAAAATTAATGAGCTTTCCTTTCAAAGATAATGTATTGACCCTATTTTAGTCATGTTTTTGGCCTGCTACATTGCTCTTTTCAAGGTAACCTTGATATTGTTATACATTTTAATTTTTTATGCTGGAAATATCTATATTGATTTGACTGTGGCCTTTGATCCAATAAATCACAACATATTGCTATCTAAGTTTCCCTCAATTTGGATGAGTTTAACTACAGTAGAATGGTTCTCTGGCTACATTAGAGAGCAAACACCAGTCATTTTGTTTAATGGTGTTGAATCTGAGGTGAAAATGTTACATGCGAAGTTACCTCAGGAGCTAATTAGAGGGCTTTTACTTTTGCAGTTTTTATTAATGACCTGTCGACGCTGTATAGTTCATGAAATATTCTGTACATCTACATGCTGATGATGTGACCTTGTACACAGTAAGAGCACAGATAAGGTATCAGACCTTGACTGTTCTAACTCAGAATTTATGGAGTGATTTTCACAATTTAAAGATACAGTTTTCTGCTGAAATAAATTGGCTTGAGATCTTGGAAAAATATAAAACGTAATTAGAGGAGAGGCCTCTCACACTATAAACAGAGCTAGGTGAACCAGTCTGGAAAATGGTACGATTTCCGTCACCTCAAGAAAGAAATCAGTCACTGAAAAAGCCACAGCTATTTTCTGCCTTCCTCAAAGAAAATATTGATAAAGCAGGAAAGATCAAGGCCTCAGTGTTCCCAAAGACTGCCGTTCTTGGGGTCTAAGAATTTCTCTTGCCCTGCTGCTTGGATAGCAGTTACTACACAATAAATATCTATATGTAAACTTAATTAAAACTCAGCAGTGCAGAGCTCGGGCTCATTTATTTCTCAGGTTTCCAAATGTTCAAATGATTCTGTGTCCAACAGCTAGCTGGGGGGCGAATTCTCATCCTGGAACAGCAAAGGTGAAAAAGTGTTACCATGTTATATCTGAAATGGCAAGAAAAACCTGTGACCTGCATATTGCAGGCTGGATTGTGCAGAGTCTCTGACCAGCAGATGGTTTCAGTACTAGGTCTCTGGCCACCCTCACCATTTGAACAGAGCACCAATTTGGGCAAACAGATGATGTACATGCTTATTGGTTCAATTAGAAAGTCAGCTAGGTCGAGATACTAGGTATTCAGCACAGTTGAGATATTCTTAAGAAGAGTGTAGTAGAGGTAATAATCCAAATTCATCTCCAAAATATAATCGTAATAGCCGAAGTAGCATCAACTGGGAAGAAATGGGCAGTGCCTTAGCTTAGAATTTGCTTTATGGCATTTATGGCATGGTATCCAATGAGGATACAATTAAGCTATTTTGAAAACAGTGGGAATTTTGCTGTTGACTTTAGGGTTCAATGGGTATGTGTAAACATACCCATTTTGGGCCATTTCAGCTGTTTGAGGTTATCCTATTAGGCTTCTATGTGCCTTTACAAAAGGAGGGGTTAGTACACATCATACAATTCCCTCTGACATCTTTGTAAAGCCAGTGCATCTCAGATGGCAATGGTGGTGAAGAGTTAGCCCAATATGTGATTTTTTAATGAAAAGTATTAGGAGGACCAAGTAGTAAAAGTAAATATTCAAATTGAATAGGAGGGAATGGTAAAGGGGGTTGCCATGCCTTGTAACCTTCCCGATAGATGTTTTTTAGATTGTATCTTTTCCTCTCATTGCGTAGATTAGATTAACCAAAGGTCGGCAGCGAATCAGGCCTGGCTTTGGCCTGGTGCTTCTCACAATCATTGCAATAGTTTGTGACCATGCTCTGGAAAAACCAACCATGTTTGTTTGCAAAGCTGTTTTAAGAAGAGGCTAATTTCATATTTTTTTTTCTTCGTGAAATACGGAAACGATCGCACAATTATCAGTATTAGACTATTCTGTTTGCAGAACTGTGGATAATCTTCTTGAACTGTTTGTCATCTTGAAACGTTTGCATCGTTACTGTTTGCAAATAGTAACTTCATAAAAACATCCTTGGTAAGAAAACCAAGTGCTGCGACCTTGGCCTAAACTGCAAGTTCACCAATTACATAGTACGTCAGGATCACATACTTGATTTTGTGTTTGAAGTCTAAAAGGAGCATCGTTTTTTGAAACTCACTGGAAACTGAGTCACTGTTTAATTCTACTGCTGATCTTGTCCACGTGCAAATCACTTAACTGTGCCAGACTCATTCTCCTCTATCCAAATATTCTCCTCCTTCTTCCCTCCTGGCTCCTCCTCCAGGTTTTGAGATAATTAATTATTTCATCGTTTATAGTGTTTGGAATTTAGCATGTGCATTCTTTCGCCTTTGGTGTTCAGAGCCACTGGTTGCGTTTTCTGTCTAAACAATTTAGGGGAGTACATCTTTTAGGGATACTTTTCAGAGGAATTTTTGTTCCAATGACAATTAGGCAGTTTTGAAAAGTATACTAAATAGTTGCTTGTACAAGCCTGTACTGCTGATAGAAGGATGTCCTCATTAAAAAAAGAAAAATGCTGGTTGATATCTTCTCCACCTCATCAATGAATCTCATCTCTCCCAGGCCACCTGCACAGTATGAAAGGTTATACCTCTTTATATATATTTCAGGATCCCTGCTATGGGAAGTTTTAAAGGCTAAATACATAGGAGTAAGAGAGATACACTTGATAGCAGTAGGTGTAAGAGTATTTGTGGAAAGAGAGGATGTCAGCCTAATGACAGTGCTCTCTTTCGCACTGATAGAAGTGCTCAACTTCTAGAATTTTGAAATTGCTCAGCAGTGCTAGACTTTTCCTTGACTTCTTCCTTCTTCTGCTTCTCTATGACTACTGGAAAAACACAGTTTTATTTATTGACATGAACCTGGCCACACAATCTTGTGTGATTTTCAGGTTACAACTCAACACCAAACCTGGAGAACTCCACCACAAAAAACAAAATCTTTCCACAAGCTGCTGTCACAAACAGAAGAAAAAAAAAGATTAAAAAAGATTAAAGGATAAAAAGAGGGGGAGAGATAGGAAAAAATGAGGAAGTGGTGTAGACAGAAATAAAAAAGAGAGGGAGAGAAAGAGGACAGAAGGATGTAAATGCAGAAGCCAAGTACATAGCCCAAATGACCTGCAGTAGAGGGTTATCTGAACCTCTGATTAAGGTAGTGCTAGCTCTCAAGAAAGATGCTACACTATGGAGCTAACATAAGAGCCGAGGCAGATCAGTGCACTTGCGGAACAGCGCGTCTGGTTGTCCTCTTAACCATGTATCTCCCCTTTCCATCGTTATTTACTACACAATGTACAACACACCCTAAAAGTCCTGTCCTAGGCAAACACTGTAAGTGGCACACAGATCTATGAAAAAGTAGCCTTTGCTCCAAAAGTTGTTCCATGTTAAGTAGAAGGCTCTAGTCACATGAATAAGTTGCGATGGTCTAACAAACTGCCTTGATGCATACCTGCTCTTAGTTGTCGTAATACAAACTTATTACCTTAAACACATTTCACTGAGGTTTGAGTTAATGCATGTTAACTTGCAGTGTGCTGTGGGCTAAAACTATGCAAAAGACTACCTGGGCTCAGCTAACACGTGGTACTCATTAAGTTGTGGCAATTTGATTATATATCTGAGCCCAAGACAAGAGACAACATATGGCTGCAGACATAACTGAGGGTATTTAAAGGAAACCCAGGAACAATATTGGTCAGCATGGTAGATGGTTGTCTCGGCACATCATTAGTTTAACCATTGACAAGGTTTTATAGATTTTGCGGAGGAGGAATATTTTAAGGAGGAAATAGAAGAATGTTGAAATAATATTTATTCAGAGGACCATGAAAACCTTTTGCTTTGAAGAGTGTGAGGAGAACCTGTGGGACAAATTGTCAAAGCATTTGTTTGAAATTTTAATAGGCTAGACAGGAGTAAACATCTCATTAATGAAGGAGAGCAGATAGGAAGTGCAAGTGAGATCAGCTATGAGGTTCCTTTAAAATAATGACAAGTAGTTTCTATTTGAGGTAGGAGGGGAAGGATGCCAACAGATAAATGTGAAAAGAGGAGTGAAATGGTTAAAAGAAACAGGCTAGAAAATAATTTTTGCCAGGCGTGTTCTTAATGGACATGAGGATGATTGCTTTTGTCAAGGCCAGAGAAAAGAATGTTGCAGTAATCAAGATGTGCAGTGATTAGTGGATAGAAAGAGCTATATATTAGGGCTGTTATGCAGAAAGAATCTGCAAGATAGAGACATAGCCAAAGGGGTGGTTGTAGAGAGATATTCAGGTCTAGCATGAAACCATCTAATGAAAGCATAAGTTTACAGGTAAAGCATAGATTTATATTTATGATGTTGGCTGTCCCACAAATGCTAATAAATCTTAGTTTAATATGCAACAGATATTCTTTCCTGCTCAAACATGAATTTTGCCCCTGAGGTTTACCAGGAGAAGAGCTTGTGGTGGTTTTTTTTTTTTCTTTAGTCTTTTATAAACATCTACTTCTCTTTTTATCATAAATTACAACGACCTTTTCTTGCTGCTACCTTAATTCAAAATCAGTCTTGTTGTGCTAATCACATGGTGGGTGTAGCAGCGCTAAGTACCTCAGGTGTAACCCTCTAAGCACAGGTGAGCACGGGGTCATGTGTAGGTAGATATAACCTGAACAAATCACACTTTGGACTGATGCTTGTAGGAAATCTCCCACCGAGCTGGGGTGTCTAAGGCTGGCAGGGTGCACAGGGCACGCACCCTGCATGCCCCACCTGCACTATGAATGCAGTCCACAGAGTAGCAGACCATGATAACTACAGATGCATAGAGCCTGCATGCTGTGGTTACTGCTTATCAGTTGACCCGACCTGCTACGGCTTGGATAAGCATTTAAAATAAGGGCACATCTATTGTTCCAAGTGTGAGTGTGGGGCCAAGAGGGGGGAAATTTGAGCAGGAAGAGGCACCGGACTGGAAGCAAGGGCAGTGGAACTGGCAGGGGAAACCAGGGAGGTGTCGGGAAGAGTGGGGAAGGATGAGGAACATGAACTTTTGAGCGAGAGGGTGCAGACCCAAGATGGAGAAGTCAAGCTGCAGATAGGCTTTGGTTGGTTCCCAGGTGAGGAACTCAACTTCTGTTCAAAGAAACAGTCAAAGTGCCTCAAAATTCATGATTCTGATGGTCTCTATCTGACCATGGGACCTACCTTACCTGGGAAGGGTACGGCAGGGATGTGCAAGCCATGCCACAGCCAGGGCCACAGAGTGTGTCAGAGTTTCGCAACTCTCCAGCTTCCCTGCCAAGAGTCAGTCACACCAGGGTTTTGATCTCACTCTCGGCACTTTCTGCTCTCAGGACGCTCAATGTTGGTATGCGCATAAATACTTATTTAAACATATTTTAATTTCACTATACTTCTTTGAATAAATTGTATGGAGAGGCTTACACAGTATTCATTAATCTGAATGTTGGTGTTAGTTCCCTTCCTGTGGAGTTCACCAAAATTCACAAGGACAAGCCATAGCTCTTCATTTGTTTTCATAGTCACGTAAGAGTGGAATGTTTTTAAATGTTCAAATCTTAATTTTCCTTGACTGTAGGACCCAAGAATACGCAGAAATTGTCCTTAAATGGGCAATTGGAATAGGAATAGTTTTCGATAGGGTTGCTGACAAGCTCATCTTCCCAGAACTGTAGTGTAACCAATAAAGAGGCCAGAGTAGGAAATAATTTCAACACAGAAACTGAAGAGCTGTGGAATGGTCAAAATGCCGAAATTCTGTGGAAAAAAAAAAAAAAGAGAGAGAGAAATCTAAAGAATAACTCAACACTGGGCAATTAAAGAAACAAAAAATCAGTTTGCTAGAATATTATCATTAACAATGCTATGATTATCATATTCAGTGTGGATTACTTTGCACAAGTCAGACAAGCAATACTTCAGCCTATGGGGGTGAAAAACAAACTGTAATAACCATAAAGTGGTGGATGTTGCTTATTTATAGACATGCATATTTGAAATGTAATAAAAAGTCCCAGTACAAACTCTGTAGACAGGCTTCAAACACCAAAAATGCCCAGCTCTAGGTTGTTTCTGAATTATAGTAAGTCTTAAAGAGGGTCTAAAACCAATTAACTTCTCTCTCTCTCTCTCTTTCTTTTTTTTTTCTTTTTTTTACTGTTTTATGTTTTTAAAATGACCAAAGAGATCTCTTTGAAAATATATTACCCAAAAAAAAAAGAAAAAAAAAAAACCTCCTAGATTTAAACCTTTTGTGAGAAGCTTCAGCCTGGAGCAAAATTTAATGGCTGAGCTATAAAGCACTGAAAACTTTCATAAAGGGGTTCATAAAGAAACATCAACTGACCCTGAACCCAAGGAGGTCTAGCAAGCTCCACAGTAATAAACACAGGGCCTAGTTAATCTTCATTTAAGGGGTGTACGACATTTGAGTAAGATGTGGTTACTTTATGTTCACTTTTACCGCCTATTTCCAGTAGATATAAATGACAGAGGGGGATACTGCAGTCAAGAGATCTACTGTATGTTATGGCTAGTCCTGAACAAGTTTATAAACTCCTAAAGATTTCTGTAAGGTGCCTAACACAACAGGGCAGTGAGGCCCTGCTTATCTACGTTTCTTTCTTCTATTCCTCTTCCACACTAGAAATAGATACTGTGGGATGCATACACGGCTTGCTTCCAAAGCAGGAGCATCAAAAGATGAGATCTTCTGTTACAGTTGCTTTCACTGCTTTAATGTTCATCCCAGGGGAAATGCCAAAAATCTGGACCATGCTCTGTCCTTACCTACTTAATTCTTTTAAGCTAAATGTACCATTTTAAAAAATATATTCACAATTTGGATTAATTACATATGATTGTATGGTCACTTTCTCTAGAAATTTAGATGTTACCTATGTGGAAATCTTCTATTCATGTGTTTGTCTCTCTCTGTTTAATGCATATAAAAACGCATGCATTCATGAGGCAGAGATATCCTTCATTTGTCTGTATCCACTCAGACATGATTCCTACTGTTGTAACACACCTCTTTACACCTTAAGATGCTTCTTCTGTGGGTGACTTCAGGACCAGTATTTCATCCAAAAAAAGAGGGAAAACCTGTTCCAGGTCATTGCCTCCTCTTGGCCAGTGAGGGATGCTCTTGCACCAGAAGACATACATGCAAGGACTCTTAAGTCTCATCCTCTTTCTCTTCTCCACCACCCCTCTCTCCTTCACCTCCCTCCTATACCCTTCCAACCTCAGGCATTGTTGGCCTTCAGGCTAGATCTCCCAGTATAACTAAGACAGAGCTTCAAAAAAGATCCCGTTTTCAAGCTTCCTGCATTTATTTTTAAATTCCTCATCTGAGTATTGGTCAGAATTAGTTCAAAAAACAGACAGACAGGAAAGTGAAGAAGAAAAGGCAGATGTTTGTCAAGGCTATATTTGGGGAGCTTTTGCTTAAATGTGAAAATCAGTTTTACTTTAACTGTGACTGAGAAGCACAAAAAGCATATTCTTTCCTCTCTGTATGTTTGCAGAACACTTCTCTTTTCTTCACCTGCAATAATGAAATGTTGCTTTACGCTCTACCTCTGTTTGGTTATCAGTAATGTATTGAGGGTCTAACAATGGCATCTGTTTTCACAATACGTTGTGGAATAATGCCATTCATCCCCATGGAATCATTGGTTCATAAAGGTATTGATGAAAGGTGGGATAGATTTACTCAACTTTTCAGCATAATATTGCTATTGTTCACTGTTAGGGCATGCATAACGAATGGCCTTTAGTGTAAACAGCTCAGCCACTGAGCTTAGTGATTGCTAAAAGGGGTCTGTTTGAGGTGGCTATTTCTAGTTCTTTGATATATGACTCATTAAACCCACTCTATGTAAGTATTGTTTACAGTGCTTGCTGTGCTGGTGGCTTGCATCTGAGTACTAGTGTTTAATTTGAAAGGTATTTGCCTACACTTAGAAAAAATCTTTAAGTGCCTAAACCACTCTTACTTTTTCATTTTAAACCATTGGCAGAGGGGTGGGAGGGACCTGGGAGTTTATTCCAACAAGAAAAATGACCTTTTGTCTCTACAGACTTGTCTCTGAACTCACTAACCTTCTGTCAACAGAAAGCAAACAGTAGGATAATAGTCTCCTCTCAATTTCTCCAGCTTTTGTCCTCCCCAAAATGCAAGGTTTGACTTGCTCCTCAGTGCTTGGCTTGCTAATAGGAGGTGGTGCTTGGAAAGATAACCGCATAACACTGTCATGTCCTAAATTTATTACATATATCCTAGAGTTCATATTAACTTTTATGCTCTGACAACTGTGTTCAAATCATCTAAATTATAGATTGCCATTTTTAAAAATGTGTTGTGATTACACAGACCCGTGGCTTCTCTGACATTTTGCATTCCCAACCAAAACTACTCAGATCACAATGGTGCTATAACACACAAATCTATTTAATTGGTACCTTGCTGAAATACACTCCTCCATCGCTGGCACGATTGCTGAGGAGCAGAGCCCGCACCATTGATTTCGTTCACTCCAATCAATGGGTAAATGGCACACCTAGCCAGTTTTAAGTGGCACACTTGTTGTCTGTATTTTATTCACAGTGGTTAACAACTATGAATCAATGTTTGCTGCAATAAACTTCTGTTAGCATGGCCTTCACTAGTTTCATGCTGCTACTTTACTCAACTACAGCTTTAACTTTGACATTGCAGCCATTCACTCTTTTTTATAAGTTAAAAAAGTAGTCTGGTGTGTAGAGCAGTGAGTAAAATAAGAAATGAAGGCAAGGTGGAAAGGTTGAAGACAAAGATCAAAATGTATGTGCTAGGTTTCAGTTCAGTTTCTCGCTATCCTTCACTGAGGCCAGGTTACTGGAGATATGTTTGTTCCTGACACAGACACCTCCTTTAACCCTGAGTCTGAATTTAAGGCTGGCTGGCTGAAGTCCAACAGACGTCCTCCTGCTTGGGAAATCTTTGCAAGAAAAGAAAAAAAAAATCAGTAGCAATTGCTGTGTTATTCCCTGGTTCAGAGGGTATATCCAGGTGCAAGAGAGATGACACCATCCTGTCATCTCCTGGAGCCCTAGAACATGCCCAGCTCCTTCACTGGTAGCCTACATCTCCTGTGGGCTGAGACCCTGTCCTCTCTCTTCTCTTTCAGAGATGCTCCCGTCTACTGTCCTGGTGCTTTCAGGATGTGGGGTCACCAAGCTGTTGGTGTTCTCAGAGCACAGATTAGAGGCAAATTTTATTTTACAATTTCAGCAGTTCTTTCCATCAGCCTGTAAAACAGAAAAGTTTTTTCTTGCAAGAGTCCTGTAGAACATTTATAGTCATTGAATAGAAGTGGTGTCATAGATTTAAAGCATTGTCTGCTACTATTTCATATTCCTGAATACCGTGTAGAGTTTAATAAATTTGACCATTCCTTAATTGATGTGAGCTTGTTTAATAGACAGAACATTTCACATTTATCCTTTGTTTGTATTAAATGAGCATATTTGTGTTTTTATGGCAGCTTCCTCCCTTCCCCCAAAATTGTATTTTCTCCCCTGAAAAATTTTATCACCTTTAAACAGTTAGATGTCGTTAATGCTATTTTTATATAACAGTATAGGTATTTTTATTGTTATGACTTACTATTATGACTGTACACAAGGGCCCTTGTTTAGGTAACTTGGGAAAAACCTTTTGAAGCCTCAGCTAATAGCTCAAATATCTCTGACAAATTTGTCAGCATGTATTAATTGTTGTTCAGGAGATTTGTTAGTCATATAGAATACAACATTCAGCAGAACATTCAGAAGATAAAGCCAGGAGGGAAGACTCCCCTCCAATGGTCGATCCATGACACAAAGTCTACATTTTTTTCAAGCCCTTCTGTAAATTGGAATTTTATCTTTAATCACTAACTTACATTACTCACATATTTGCTGAAGATAATGTGCATTGACATTGTTACAAAGGCAGTACGTTTTAACAGAGATGAACCACGTTTTTGCGCTGCATCTCCTGTGTACTAGCCACAAGCAGGACACTGTGTGAGTGAGTGTTTGACACCTGACCCTGTGAAGGAGTACCCCAAAGTGGTCAAGGAACTATCCCATAAATTTGCCATTAATGCTGTATTTTATCTTTTTCCCTCTTTACATATCTCAGGACTTTTCAGCAACTTGGGATTAGTATAGCATTAAAAAAACAATATGAGACAGGTTTTAAGGTTGCTTCAAGGCTATAGAATAAGTCTTGAATATTTATTATTTTTATAGCCAGAAATACTTGAAAAAGTTCGGAGAACATATTTTTCATTAGAACATACCAAAATATATCGAAACCTGAAGGTTTCTCAGGGGTGGACTGTAAATTTTAATGAAGTCCAAGTAAGGTTTTAGCTTGGATAGCTTCTGGGCTATTTGTTTTTCTTTTAATTTCACGAGTTCTGTCCTGTGTTCCTCACCAGGCTGCTTCTGAGTCAGGGATTCCAGACTTTCCAGGATCTGCAACTCCTTCTCATAGAGAATCATGGAGAAATATGAGGGTTTGTTTTGTTTCATTTTCCTCTAATCTGTACAGGAAAAGAACTATTCAGTTCTCAAATCCTATTTGAAATAGATATACCATTCTGCGGTCATCTCTAATTATTACTGTTTATAGGTATAGTACACATTTTTTAATACTCTTGAAACAAAATTTAGGAAACAAAAACACAATAGAATTAATAGCAGCAGTGGGAGAGTCCAAATCAGCAATCAGACTGACCCAGGTCAATACTTCACTTGCCATCATAGCACTGCTGCTGACTGCGCATCAACAGCCTCTGTCCCAGCACACCTGGGGGAAGATTTTAAGGCAAGAGCAAGGGGAACACACCTAGCACAGGTAGACACCACAGATGTTTCAGAGTTATTGCAGTGTGAGCAATGCCGAGAGAACACCAGTAGATGTTCTCAGAATCATTCTTATTCTTCAGATACCTGTCTGGTTTGTGTTATGTCACTTTCTGTAGCTTCTGGGTTGGAAAGTAGGTAAGGGGCCAAAGTACATCTGGACATTTCCTGTTCACCAGCTCTTGTAGCCATTTTACTGGAAGGTGAGACACAGAGGCACTTGACTTCCTGCAAAAAAAAGGATTGGCAGAATCTGGCATTTAAAACTTAAGAGTTTCATGTTCTCACATTAAGGTGCATTTCCTTTTTCACAATTTCATTTGCTGTCTAGCTCAAAGGCACCTGTATGTAAGCAAGACAGCATAGCAGCTGATGTTCCTTCTTGTGAACAGCAGTAGGAAGCCAGTGTGTTCTGGAGCTCCACTCTCCAAAAGGGGAAACGTTTTTGCTAGTGCTGTGACTCATCTGGTCTGCAGGGGTAGTTGGATCTGGCCATTCTGTAGTGTATTTTGGGCTTAGAATTAATCCTAAAACTATTCTGTGATTGTCTACAGTGGCTAGAGATGGGTGCTTGATAATCAAAGTCTGTCTCTCTGCTGTTTCGTGTCATTCTTTTACTTTACTTTTCCGTGGCTTTCCCTTTTATTTCTGTTTTGCTACCACTGAATAATGTGTAGCACCACAGCTCTGGCACAGAGAACCTGATGAAAGTGAACATATAAGAAAAATATTAGTGGCCTGCTCTCTTCATTGCAGAGGTAATGACCATTGACATTAATGGGAATTATGCATGTGTGGAAGAGAGGAGCATGGCCCCGTTACTTAATAGAGCCCTTAATATGTTTTAGTGAGCCATGGTGGTGTTCTAAATATCATGAAACCCAAAGGAGATAGAGAAAACAGCCTCTGGCACTGATGAGCTGGATTCATTGCTCTGAGTTGGATGGCTTTTCAGGAATATCTCGGTTTCTTCTCCACTGGAAATAGTTGTGCATATGCAACTCGTGGACATGAAAAAGGAAAAGGTAAAGTGAGTGGACAGAAAATTGAGAAGGGCAATAAGGAGTAATCCAAGTTGTCAGATGTCAGGTTGTCACATACAACATAAATTCTAAAATTAAATTTTATACTCACATATATATATATATAATTTTACACACACAATATTTTTGTCTGCCTTTTATTATAATTCTAGTCTAGCCTCACTTTACACTATGTTCTGTTTTATGAAAGTAAAATGTGAAAATCTACTGATAAGCCAAAATAATAAAAACTTTATGGCATGTCAGGACTATTTTTTTATTATTATTTTTTAACCTTGATCGTGTTATAATAGTGAACATATGTATCCTTGGCCTTAATCACCTTGTCGAGTTAAACTGTATATTCAACTTCATTTACATGACATATGATCTAATGCCGGAGAACAACAATACCATTGTAGTGCTAATTGAAAACTGTGAGCTGAGAGCCAGAAGAAACCACTGGTCTGATTGCTGAGGGTCCCAGGGAAAGGGATTTATTCCCACACCTGCAGTTGGTCCATAACACTAACATTGTTACCAACATCTGGGTCTAATCAGCACAGAGGCCTTGATATGCTGCTCCTGTGGCACATAAATTTAGCATTATATTCATTTTAAAGGCCCCCTCTTTCAGTTTTTTAAGGACAAGATAGATTCATGGCTCCACAGAGTCTAACAAAGTAGAAACCACAAACAGAGTAAGTTACTGCCAGGTTTCTTAGACCATACCTACCTAGTATATGCCACTTAAATAACGGAATTTTATGCTCAGTTCTGTTTTTTAAAAATGCATCTCCATAGAATGCAAAGTTCAGCTGAAAAACCATATTTAAGGTAAAAAGCAAATATGCGGCCAATTTGCATATATCAGTTTTTATGGTGACATCTGAGATATATCAGCCCCATGCACAGTGGTGATAGTTCAGGTAGTTCAAAGGAAAAAGTGCAGCTCTGTTTAGCTTGGGGCCTGACCCCGAGCCCGGTGAGAGAAGGCTGCATTGCTAATGCTAATGCTAATGCTATTGCTGTGGGGAAAGGCTACTGTAGTCTTTCCAAATGGTGGCT
Source organism: Tinamus guttatus (assembly GCF_000705375.1). The sequence continues at coordinate 602,564 of NW_010589945.1, forward strand.
GCAGCCCAGAGCAGCATGTTTTTTGTCATTGGCCACACTTTGGATCTCAAGTTCACTTTTGTAATTAGAGAAATATATCTGTGGTACAAGCAAATATATGTAGGGAGAGCAAAGGGTATTGGTGCTCCTGTGGGATCTCCTTGGGTGCTGCATGATTTTCTCCTCACCAGTATGATAGCCCTGGCCCTCTAGAGCACTGGTGCTCTTTGGGCATGCAAGGAAAACTGTGTCTTCTTTCCAACTCATCTTCTGTGCCTTGGTTTCCTAATTTTGCGATGCAGTTTGTGTCACAAGCTGCTGTGAAGCTAAAGCCCCGTTTCTAAAGACGATGAAAGGATCCAAATGCAAATCATATATAGAAAGAGGGTAAAAACAGAGGACTGATCCAGGATGCCTAGGCCAAAGAGCAACATTTTTTTTCTTCATTTGTTGAGGATAACCAATGATTATTTTTGCTAATGCATCCCTTGGCTGTCTCGATAACTCTCTAGCTAACTGGCTGTTTGCCTTTGAATCTTCATGTATTTTCCTGGAAAGTCTATACAAACAACAGGGCAGATACATGCACCATTAAAGAAGGCAGCTATTTTTTTCTGACATTTTTCAGTATCTACATATCTTTAATATCTGTAAATGGTGGATATAATTACACAGGGAAATTTTGTTCTCATTTCCAGAAATTCATGACTTTCAATCCTACTTCTGGCACTGATCTTTTGTAGCAGCAGGCAGTTCATTTAACTGTTGCCTTGCTTGCCTACTGTGCCTTTTAGAGATAAATAATTATGTAGAGGGCTGCTTGCTTAAGGTTTCAAGTCAGAAAAATACCACAGGAGTGTAATGGGTCCTTAACACTGTACCACGACTACATTATAATTATATCACTTGGCCAACATGTTGGGCTTCACCCTGGTCACTATATTCCCAAGAAGAACATCCATTTATTTGAGTAGAGTTAGCATAAAGGCACAAAATGCCTTGTTCTGCAACCTCTGCAGTCTTCTCAGTGCCAGTGGGGCAGGGCAGTGTAAGAGAGAGCAATTTCCTTTTTGCAAATAACTCCTGGTGGAATTTTAAAACAGGAGTCATAACTTAAGAAGAGAAGATGGCAAAGGAGATATTAACATGCTGAACCAGATTCTCAGCTGCCATAAATCCATGTAAGCACTATTAATTTTGGTAGAACTGCATTTCATCTCCCTCGAGGATAAGGTGCAGTATTTACGGTATGACTGCAAAATCTGTCGCTTGATTTACCATAGAAATACATTCTGGCACAAGCAAATGGTTTTGGTAGTGCGCCAGTTCACTGTCTTTGAAGGATTTCCAGTTGCCAAAGGGGATTTTTTTGCACCCGCTGCCGCCCCAGCCCCGGCTCCGTTTCCATGAGTCAGTAGAGGATTTGTGCTGTTCCCCACTCACGGGTATTGTCCGGTTGTCACCTTCTCCATAGTTTATCCAGGACCCGCTGAGTTTCAGCCCAGGCAGGTGGGAAGAGCCAACTCAAGAGCCTGTGCTCAAGGGAGAACGGGAGAGACCTTCAGTTTGTACTGTTTCTCATTCTTATTTCACTTGCAAGAAGTCAGTCCCTGCTGTACCATTTTTTCCTTTATCCTGACCAACTTTGTGGGTAGAATGAGCAGTTTGAATTTCAATACCTGCGGTCTAACCATGGCTCCCATACACAGGAAAACCTCCCACACTGTCAATGAAAGACACTGTGGGAGGAAGAAATAAAATTGGGGTTCCTCCCTATCTCTTTGAAAGGTACTCTCTGCAGCTGTTTGGGCTTGAAAGTGATGTCCAAATAAAATAAATGCTCTTTATTGCAATATTTAACTGATCAATTTGGTAGGCCATTCCTCAGACATCGCTGTTATGAACGAGGTAATCCAGCCAAGTTGCAAAACTGAAAATGTCAGAGCAGTGCAACTGGCTTATTAACACCACATCTGAGCTACCCAGGGATCCCACATTTGCGCTGAACACAATGAAAACAGCATAAGCACACAACCAAGTCGTATAACTGCATGACCACTGCTTAGACATCGTATAGTCCTGGGTTGTGTTTCAAATACTTTACAAGCACATTATTGAAAGGATATTGTGTCTGACCTTATTACGTCCTCTTTGTGATGATGCAAGTAAGACATGACAGCTGCATTAAAGAAATGTAAAAGGATAATCAGACCATGGAGAAGGTGTCTCACATCATCCCCTGATTTTAAAGCAAAGCACAAATGGTGTTGTGTTGTAAGTACAAAGAAAAAATTAAGCTTATGCCATCAGAACTTTCAGATCATTCAGTCATGTTTATTTTAATGTGTGAAATGCAAGATTATGATCAAATACTAAATATGTAGTTATTTTAATCAAGATATCTTACTGCATTTTTTATAGTCCCTTCTAATGTATTACAGCAGATCTAATGAGCTGTTTAGGGTTTTTTTGCATTTCAAAGCATGACCTCCTAAAAATTAGGATAATTCTTTCATCCAAGATCATTTTGTTGAAAAACAGACAACTTTTCAAATACTAATATATGTTTGATGTGGAAATGGACACTGGACATGTCACAACAAATGAAATGTCTTGATTGTCAAATGCACCCATAAATTGAACCGAAAGTCACAGATATTATTCCAATACTTTCTTAAAGCACTTACAATGGTAATCTGCAGCTAAGCCCCAATTCTGCAAGTCATAATATTGATGTCAGTGAGAATTTGCTGAGCACAGTAATATAACTACATGGTGTTGATTGCAGTCTTGGAGACATTTCCCTGAGGTGCTTTCCAGAAATCACCATTTTCATTATAATGAATTTATCCTTTTTTTTTTTTTTTCCCCTTCCTGTTTCACAAAATGACCCTAGTTTCTGTGGCTGAGTTTGCTATTTGTAAAAAGGCAAAGAAAGTTGAGGAGCTTTTTAGAAAACCCCCATGTAAAGGCATATTGGCTTAGGTGATCTTACACATTCTAGTTATCTCTTTTGGCCAGATCTTCACAGCTATGGGGATCATTGCTAAAATGTTCATGGTTTTCATATATCATCTTTTGTATTAAGAAATACAACACAACTGGTTAGAACCTGCTGCTATCCCCTATTGAACCTTGAGGATCAGAGCCTCTGTATTGCACCACTCTGATGGTTCGCCTAAAATATGACGAGGCTGCTTTTCCCTCAGTGGATTGAACTCAGTGAAACATTTTACGAATCAAAGTTAGTAACAGTGAGAAAATCAAGAGTGGAGTGTGACTATCCAAGGCACCCAGTTCTTGTGAAATACTATGATGACTGGGCAGCCAGTTCCTCCAGGGCTTGGAAAGTCCTGGTCAAACTAATAGCTGTTGCAAATGGTCTTTCTTGGACTCCAAATAGTAACCCAAAGAAAAGCAAATTACAGAAGTGTTTGGAAGTGAATGTTGAGGTATGAGTATGAATTAAATTCAAATATTCAGATACATGTTCAGACATAGGTTTTTTGCAGGTATTTAGCCACTCTAGACTTTTAATAAAAGGGATATCTACATCTATATCTGCTTCATACAGTTTAATACCCATTCTGTTTTAAAAGATCATAAAAATCTTGCATTGCATGCCACTATTTTATTAACTAATTTTTTTTTCTCTAGTATTCCAGCAGTTTTTGGAATACATAAACTGACAATTTGTCTTAATTTGCAGTGTCAGTTATCTTCAGAATTCCATGCTTTCACACAGAACAGATGATTAAAGGCTGAAAGACCATAATGAATCAGATCTGCACTATGCGATTTTTGTATTCCTCCCTTAGAATTGTGTGTAATGTTTAAATGATGGCTGATCTAATATATTGATAAGAACAGAAGAAAGCAAATGTTTCCATGTGATAATAATTTTTAAATGTGTTTTGCACTACCTCAAAGAGCCTATGCATCAGAGCTTTCATTAGGGTGGATTATAGCAAATGTTGCATGCTTTTATTGCCAGCTTATTACGTAGCAGTTTTACTTGCGTCATACATTTAATTACTGCATTAAATCATGGCTTCTAAACATCGATTCACAGCAGGATCCTTCTCTGATTTTTTTTCTTTTTTTTCCCCCATATAACCAGTAGAAAAAAAGATCTTCTTTCTCCTTTGCAATCTAAATTCTGATTTTGTGTTTGTAATGGTATCCTTGCCTATTGCAGCAGCTCAACGACTTGCAAGAGCACAGAAGGAAAAGCCCTTTTCTTTTTTTTTCCTTGAATGTGCATATTCCTGGTGGAGCTTAAAAACTTCCATAAATCAATAAAGTAATTGCTGCATAATGACCTATTGTTGGTGAGCGTGCCCAGAATGATGTCATTGGGGGGTAATGGAGCTACTGAATCAAAAAAATGGCAGCTGTTTCCAATTTATTTGAGAGTCAGTTGGACAGAAAATTAAATAAACACATAGACAAGCAGGACAAGGGCAAGTCCTTGCATTATTCTTATGATAGTTTTAATTCAATCGCAGAAGTCAGCAGGCAGCTGATATTGTGGCCCAGAGTTTCAGTAATTGCCTGTCTCCTATCTCAGTCGGACTGCACATGCTCATTTCATCATTTTAAGCTTTTGTGACTTGGATTAAAAAAAAAAAAAAAGACCAATGAAACAAAGATGAAACTTAGCTCTTTTTTCTCCCCTGCTCCCCCCGCCCTCCCTTTGCCGCATAGCAGGCTATCTAGGAGATGCATTAATAGAGAGAAATTTTCATTTCTTCCTCCATCTGCCTCTATGGGGCCTCTACCCTCCTTTCCCTAGGAGACGAAGGAGAGTTTTCCTTTTTTTTTAATCACTTGTATGTCCTTTGGGAAGCCCCCTAAAGTTTCGTATTCGCTGGGGAGAAAGAAAAAAAAAATGCCACCCGGCTTCACACTCTCTTCTCCGCTGTGAATAACAGCTTTGATGTGCTCCTTTGAAGTTCCTGGCTCCGGGCTGCATTAGGGAAGCATCAACTGCAGCCCTGGCAGCGCGTGCGGCGGTTGGGAGCCCCCAGCGCGCTCATGCACCAGGCATGGGGGGCACCTTGCAGCTGTGGGGCAGAGCTCCACGTCTCCCTCAGCTTCCCTTGGGCCCCTCTTCCCACCTCCCATTGGCAACACTTTGGCAGCACATCAACATCCTTGGTATTGCCCCTGTCTTGCAGCTTCCTCTGACACCCCTGCACCCTTTAGGAGTCCAGGTATAGGTCAGGGAGTGGGGACAGCTGGTGGGAGTCCACATCAGACTCTGGGGGAATTTGGATTTGGTTGTCCATTTAGTAATTCCGGGCAGTACTGCTCAAAATATTGTTGTGTTAAAATAATCCAAGTGATTTGTTTAGAAAGAAAAATAAGTCGAGATCCTCACTCATTTATTTGACATTCAATGAGAATAATGTGTTTAATTCCTATATTTTGGGTGCTTCGTATGATGGTCTTCACATTTTTAACCGAAGTGTAGGTTTTAAAAATCCCTGTTATTTCCTTATTTACAGATGAATCCTCCTCTCTCCTTTAAAAAAAAAAATATTATCTGTGTCTGTATAACTAGAATCAGTGAAGTTGATATTTTTCTCCACGATGGAGAAATGCTTTTCTGTATTTGTCATTACAGATCTCTTAAGATCAGACATCTCTTTGATCATTTTAACTGTATTTTATCTGCCTCTTAATTTCCTTGCTGAATACCTTATGTTACATGTTACTTTATAAATCAATATATAATAGCAATAATTAAAAGGGTGTTCTGTAGTAGGGAGCTGGAAGAAAGTATAGGTTATTCCATTAACCTTTTACCTCTGGAGACCAGAATTTCATATTTGTGCTAGGTCACGAGAGCAAATGACTTGGTCTCTTGTGAACTTTAGTCCACATCACTAACCACTGCGTCACTTGTGACAGTTCCTCGTGATTGACAGCTTTAGTCTGGAAGAATAACAGATCTTTTGCAGCTTGTAAGGCAATGGCAGAGCCAGCATCTCTGCCTCCTGTGCCTTATTCTCTGAAGAACCATTTGTGAAGAAAACTTTCCAACGCATTTTATCACCCCATAAAGCACGAATAAGCACATCTAATATTTTACTTCAAATTTTACACTGACAAAAATTGTGCAAGTAGGAAAAGGTAAATTTCCCCCGTCCTATAAAGTAACTCTCAGAGAGTACAAAAAGTGTGTCAGAAGAAAACTAAGAGGTGAGGTGGTGCTACTGTACCGTTGTATACCCAAGGGTAGGCAACCTTGATACGTGTTAACATAAAGGACTGTTCATTCTGTCAAAGATATGACTGATTTTATAAGCTAATGAATAGACATTTAGATTATTAATGCATCTCATTCCTCTCTGCTTCCTCCTTGTTTTTGTCTATCAGTTTTTGCTGAAATTTGGCTGTCTATACTTTTTGTGAATGACTCTGAGACTGCTTTAATTTAATTAAGACAAATTATTAGCTGGAATCCCAGTTTTAAGATAGGTCTAGAAATAGCCAAAATTAGGAAGATTTTTTAATTTTTTTTTATGCTAGGGAAACTGGTTTCTACTTTCTGATTTCTTGTTTTACATGAAAATAATTGAAAACTTTTTTTTTCTATTATTTATGTCATCTGAAGTCCAAACAACTCGAAATTTTTTTTTTCCATTTGGAGAAATTCTGAAAAGCAAATTTTGACCAAGACATTTCAGTTGTATGAACTTGGAACAATACTCAGTCTCAGTTCTTATTCTCTCCTGTAATTTCTCATATTTTCGTCTACTAAAATGCATTGGGTTCCTGTTTTTTGTGGTAGGCAAGACTGCTTCATTTGAACAAAGGTTTTTCTTGTATTTCGGGTAATTATCTACTGAGATACTACTTTCATTACCATGAGCTTGGCATGTGCATGAGCCATTACAGATGAAGCTTGATTTTTTTAAACGGTGTATTAAGACTTCTCAAAGTTATTTTCTTGAATTCTCTGAATTCTCCATATTTTTAATTTTTTATGTAAGTTTAGCATTGCGTTTTCATACTGAGAAGTGCTTTAAGAAATGCAGTAGGTAGAAATACTGAGTGGCGCATGATGAAACACTACAGTATTCAAAATCACTTCCCTCTGTCTGAAGGTCTAAGGTTCATGTACCGAGTAGAAGGGCTGGAGTCAGGTCCTGCACGTACCTGCTGAGTGTAACAAGAGACACTCAGTGCTTGTCATTGACACAGGCAATGACAACCCATATTTTCCTCTGTTCTGTCCCTGGCACCCAGATTTCACAGACCACTCTAGAGCTGCTTCTTGGTGAACATCACATTTTTTTTCCTGAAGACTGTTTTATATCTGAATAAGTTTACACATGGTTTGGAACTGGGAAAATTAGTAAAATATCAGTAATACAATATCTTCAGTGTCTTCTATGCCTCGTTCCTCCTGCCTGTATTTTCTATTTTGGAAGTGTTACAATTGCCTTGGAGGAGGGGATTCCCAGGACACTGCTCTATATTTTACATTGCTGGCCAGTAAAAACAGTCTCCGAACCTCTCCATTCTGAGGATAAAGATACTGAGCTGTTTATCTGAGAGGAGAGTCTGGGCATGTTGTGGGAGGTTTGAATAAAGCTGAGCAGAGAAGTGAAAGGAGAAATAAGTATTCAAGGACAAAAGTTGTTAGAAGAGAAAAGGTTTTAGGAACCAGAAAACAGATGGGAGTAGAAAATAATCTGCTGTACCTCCACAAATAGTAGTCATGAGGAACCAGTCTTGGTTTGCAAGCATTCAGTATTCTCCCCATATCACTCAAAACACGTCATATGAAAGTAATGTGTTGCTTTCATTTTCAACTCCAGTTGCAGCAAATGATAGTAACCCAGGTTACTACTCAAGAAGAGGTGATGCAGTCACGTCCCAAGGCTTTGTCTCAAGCCCTCAAACTCCTCACCCAGATCGAAGGTGTTTCTCAATACTTGGTATCCAGGCTTTGCCAAATGCCAAATATGCCCTGCAGCTTCAGACTTTGCTATGAGTAGGGGAACAAATGCCCTCAATAGAGACATCATCCTGATGAGCTGTTCAGAGCACTTCCCCCAGTAAATCCATTAAATCCATCTCTGTGTTGTGTCACCATCCAAACTTGACCGTCAGGTCCCAAGGATGACTAGAGCTTGCTGATACCTATTTATACATATTCCTTTCACACCTATTTCACCAGCAGGGGGAAACTGGAAATGGGGCAGTAATTAGACACATATATAGAACTGAGTGCTAAGTAAATTGCTGCCTTTTTCAAAGAGTTTGATGGGTATTTCAAAGAATGCTTCTGACAGCCTCACGAACTGCTTTCCCTAGTTATGAATGAATTTCAGTATACTGCCTTTAATCAGGCACATGAGCTTATAGGTGATAGTTGTAACATTTTTTCAGTATTTTTCAATATTTTTTAAAACCTGAGCTTTGTGCTAGGGCCCACATTGAGCCATGTGTGTTTGGGAAGACAATATATTTGTTTGCAGCTGGCATTTTCTTTCCCAATTAGTTCCATATGTATTCAGCTGATCTAATCAGTGAAGTACATAGACAGCTTTTCACAACAGTTGATACTTGGGTCTATCACGTTGGTTTTGCAGTCTGGGTTGATTAGCTGGTTCCTTGTGTGAAACAGGTCTGCTGCTTGATTGCAGAACAGTACGAAGTTCATTTTGTGTCCTTTCTGCAGCTGTGCCGTACTCCAAGTGTCGGTCCCAAATTTCCTGGTGGAATTCAGAGCTCTCTGTATGTAAGGTTTATTTATTGCAGCTTGTCTGTGAATTTTGTATTTCTACCATGCTGATTATTTTCCTTCCAGGTTAAAAAATGTGTGCATCTAAACCAAAGCCTCTCTTTGATTTAAAATTATAAATCCTGCATGTGAGATTTCCCATTTGTTTGAGATCCTTGCCAACATTTTGCTGAAGAACTTGTGAAAAGTAAGAGAGTGCTGTTTTGCATAAAGATGGGCCCATTTGTAGGGGATGTTTCCAGAACCAAAGCGGCTTGCAAAGCCTTTGAACAGTAGCTTCATTTTCAGATGAAACTGAAACAGAAATAAAATGTACTCCTTCAAGAAGAAACCCTGTAGTGATCAGCAGTGTTATTGGCAATGCGAAAAAGGCATAGCAACACCACGAAATTCTGTGATACTGTTAAAATTGGAGACAAAAGTCCAGAGAAATTTTGACAATCTGGTGCTGGTGCTGGGGATCTTGGTCTCTTTCTTTCCTTGGCCTCTAGGCAGTTTCCTGTAGTGTCTCTGCCCATCAGTCCTTACCCAGGCCCTGGAGCAGATGGTACACCGGGGATTTCATGATCTCCTTGTGCTGTGCCTTCCTGTTGGGGTTTGAGATCCATGTACCAGCCCAAATTCTACTCCAGGTGCCTCCTTGAGCCTACAGCTTCCCTATGGTGGATGTATGCAACAGTACTGCTCTGCTCCCGCACAGTTGCACAGAGAGGGAGCTGCGCTGCTGGTTGGGGGAAGGAATGGGAAGCATCTCCCGCAGCTCCTCTGCTCTTCTTCATGGAGCAGGGAAGCTCTGCAGGTAGCACTGTCCCAATCCCCAGGAGGACACAGGAAGGAGGAGGAGACAGAGTAGGATAGCTCTGTAGGTACTATAGTTTTGCAGCTAACATGGTTTGACATGGCTTGGCATCATGTATGCTCAGAATTACCTATGCCCTTGGTGCCAGTATATCAGCTAAGACCATTAGTGAGGTGGAGAAAAGTCACCAGAGATTATCAGTATTGGTCAAAATGTAGCAATTCCCTCCCCTCCATTCAGAGGAAAAAGAAATGGGGGTGGCATGAAGGCAGTTGACACTATCTTTCCCATCACCATGGGTATTGGGACAGGCTTCTTTGGAAAGAGAATACGGAGCCAAAATCTCCTGCTGACCCAAGGGAGCCAAGGGTCTTCTAAGTCTTAAATAAGGACCTCAGAGAAAATTCAAGCTAGGGAAAATCCCCTGAGACTTCTATCTTGACAGAAAGACCATGAACTCAGAATTATCTCAATTTCTGACTCAGGCAGGATCCAGGAATGGGTTGAGAAATACCTGAATCGCTTTCTGTACCTTTTCCGCTCAGGTATATACATAGTTGTGTAAACAGATTCCCAATCTGATACATTGGATTAGGACATCTGTCAAGCAAGCATTCAGCACACTAATTGCGGTATAAAGTAATTGGAATGGAAATGGGACTGATTCACTGTTTTTAACAGGCATTTCTTACAGATCTTTGGGTTGGGATTTTTCATTTCCTTTCCAGTTCTGTATGTTACTTGACTTATTAGGATTACAGCATCTCTTCCACTACTATAAGCAGGTTACACCTATAAAATTTATTGAGCAAATAAAGACCTCCAATCAAGATGTAGCCAAGGCAAGGAATATTTCAAAAACTGGTACCAAACTTATCTTTATGGATAGCCATGATAAAATCAAGCATACCATTTAAAGCTTTTCGTTATGAGTTAAAAATAGTCAAATTTCCTTGAAAAAACATTTTAGGAGTAATACTCCATGTAATCACCCCACATATGATACATCATCCTGAAGTTTCAAAAACTCTTTGGTTGAAAATTTAACAGCTTTGTTTAAGAAATGCTAAACAGCAAATACTCTTTCCAGAAATACCATCCACTGTAAACCTGTCAAGTTATTACTTAGCCATTAACCTTTCTCGATGAATTGTAATAGTGCTGTTTAAAAGAATGCTGAACAACAAAAACATTTCACTAATATATAACAGATGGATGCCATATCCAGAAATATTTGTACTGTAAACTAAAGCACTTAGCAGTTTTACACTGAGAGGTCAGAGATGGGCAGGAAACAGTTTTCCCATCCCACAAGTACTCTAGTTTTCATATTTTCCTAGTCTGAGGAATATATGGAATATTAAAGAACCTGGAGGTTCTCATAATAGAGTAAACAAAGATTTTTTTTCTACTTTTTTTGTTTGTTTTTTTTTTAAACCACGCATATTTCACACTAATCTGACATATCTTCCCTGCATGCTGTATATTTGCTACTTAACACATCTTTCTTGGGGGCGGCATCTTTACAGGGCTTTAGATTCAAGTCAATAGGTTTTCTTTTTCATCTCAGTCTCCTTAACTTAAATCCATTTTCCTAGCAGGTTAAAAGAGCAAAAGAAAGTGTTATAGCAAAAGTGTGACCTAACCGAATTACAGATTCCATATGTCATATACCTTTTACAACTCTCCATATGTGAGAATAACTGATTTTTCCATCTTGTTTACATGGCTGATTTCACTGTTGGACGTGGTCCTGGGTGTAACCTTTATTTTTAAATAAATGAAGTTCAGGAAAACTTATAGCTGCTGATTTCCAACCAGCTATAGGTATGGGGAAGAGGACATATGCATTTGGAAAATCTTTGCAAAGATGTGCTTTTTTACATATTCTGTAACAGTTATATCGTTGGCTTTAACTGGTAGTCATGTTGCTATAAAAGGATGGAGTATGTTTTCAAACAATATCTTAGTTTAATAGAGCTGGCACTACTTGTGAAATGTAGCTTCACTTGAAAAAAAGTACACTGTGTCTTCCATTTAGGAACTAGTAGACACCCTGTTAAAAGATTATGTCATTGAGGCTGAAGGTTTGGATGCAAAAGAGAACAAACTATTATCACATGAATATCTGTAATATGAGAAATTAGTACATTTTATGATTTATTTTTAATAACTATGAAGCAATGTTTTCAGAAAAGTGCGATTTGGTGGGATGGATGTAGAAACCTTGTGTTCAAAAAATGTCTCGTCCTGCTATTATGAGAATTTGATGTAGCCAAGATGTTTTAGCAAGGATTTTCTACCATTGGCACTATTTTTCCTGATCGACAAATACATGGAAGATTAATATATTGCCTTTTTTTGTGAATTATCACAATTATTTCCCCTCTAGACTTCTGATCAAGGGTTTGGAATAGCCAAAGTGTATATTTTATGTAAATTTTAGTTCTTTTAAAAGAAGAATAACTTTCTATTCCTCTTCTTCACGAGGCATAACTTCCAACTTCATGAGCACCAAAATTATGAGATTTTTTTTGTCCCAGAAAAAAGGAAGAGATGCTTTTCTGTTAATTAAGATCTTTAAATAAGTATGGATATGTTTATGAGTCTATATATGTATATAGATGAGTGTTTGGCTTCATTTGTATCTTATATACTTTGATTGAATAACTACTAGATTAAATTATATGGCCATTATTACACACGTTGTCTAGCTTTCATCTGGGGTAGATATTGCAGTTAATGTAATTCTCTGAATAATGTTTCTTCAGCCTATTTTTTCCATTTTTTTTTCTTTTTTCAGAGAGAAAATATTGGACATGAACAGAAAGAATACTCAGGATTTTAAGGTAGCAGCAGACCTGGATACATTCTTTCAAAGGTTGAAAATGTAAATATGTAAATATTTTTTAAATTTGTGATTTTTTTCTATTCTTTTGAAAAATATCATAGCTCAAATCTAAAAAAAAAGAGTCTGGATTTTTTTTTCTCCAGGAAAAAAGCTGTTGAGAAATATTTTCCCCCACACTCAAATATCCTTTCTAAAATTCCTTCCAATATCATTTAAAGTTAAATTTAGAATGATTTCTTTTGCTCAGGTTCTCTTAATTCAGTAAGGAGTGTTCTATAGGGTGAACCATGGAAAAAAAGCAGTGATAGAATTTTAAAGCTGAAAGCTATTCCACAGTAGCTCTTATTTTTTATTATTTTATAAGAGATGCGTGCTCTCATTTCACAATAAAAGTACCCCTGGCAGAAATACTTAATTCACTTTGATGTATTTTAATCTTCTTTGTTCTTGATGCTGCACAGTAGCTGTGTCCACGCAGGCAGGCAGCGCAGAGCAGCTATTTCACAGACACAGCCAAATAACAAATATTTGGGCTCTGCATTTGTGGGGAGGCAGTCTGAGATTGCTGAGAGGACTCAGAAACCCTCTTAGCTCTTGTTAGAACTGTAAAATTACTTGGTTTATGCTAAGTAAAACTTAGGTTAACCTGCCGAAGGAAGCTTCCTTTTTATTTTGACATTATTTATAGTCCCTTCTTCAATTTGGGGTGAAGTCCTTATATGTGAGTGGGAAATAGTTCCTTTCTCTACAAACGTTCTCAAACACTTCTAAGTTCTGCTAACAGGTTGCGGGAGTATTTTCCGTCATTGCAGCACTTTTCTCAAGAGAGCTTTTTTATCTCTTTGTCTATTAGTTTCCAGAACCAGGAGAACAACTGGGGTAAACAAGGAAGGAAGCGCTTGCTGCTGAATGTGCCCCCAATGTTTATTAGGAAGTTGCTTATCTCCACTAATTGCGTTGCTTCCTCGCTTGCTCTTCTCCCCTGGCTTTCTGTTAAGATACAAGTATACGTTTATACACGGAAGTTTGCAGTTATTTTCCCCTACTTCCCTACCAAAGCATTAACAAAATGTTAACACAGCGTGATACATAAAATTGCCAGTAGTTGCCGGCTTTTAATCTGATGTTGTAACAGATATTGGTCCTGCCAATTCCAGCTAATTTGCACTTTGCATGTTTCCAGTATTTATGAACGCAGAGAACGCTGTGCCTTTCTATGCCAATGGATAAGGTCCCCCTCTAAACCCTTACTGAAACACATACCCATGTCCTGTATCATAATTGAATTATCAACAGAGGTTTTAGCTGCTCCTGGCCAGCCTTGTTACCTATGTTAATCTGTGTGTTGGCCTCAGAAGGACATGATTTCTTGAATGTGGGTCACTTCTACGGCAAGTTTTCTTTGCGAGTCAGGACTGAAGTGCACAATCTCTCTGAAGCAGCATGGATTGCTAATTTCCTTTTTTTTCATGTACATATATCGTTTCTCTCTCATGCTTGCAAGTGCGTACACACAGAGACACTGTAAGCTTTTTGTAGTTAATAGGGCCCTCGGCATTTTTAAGCCTTAGTCTTGACTAGGCTAATTTGTTTTATTCTGCTTTCCTTCTGTTGTATTTTGGTAAGTGTTTGAGTTTAGTTTAAGTGAAGTTTCTTGTGATCATTCTGCATGAAGGGCACACCAGAAGTACGACAAGAATGACTGAAATGATTGAATGAATATACTCCTCGCTGCTATGTTCTCCTCTTCTCTGGTATTTAAAAGGAAAGGGATGGATAGCTTTGTAGATTTGCACTGCCTATTTTTGTTGCTGCCTTTTTCTCATTTCTGTTCTTCAGTATCAAATATTTAACTAAGAGAGTCACCATGAAACATCTCCTATCTGTTACTGGGCAGCTTGTTTTTAAACCAGAGAGAAGCAAAAGCAGAGATATGGGCATATTTGTAACACTCTCTCTCAACACACCTTTGTGGTAGGTCACCACTATCTGACAGGGGAGAGCAAAGACCAAGGGAGATCAGTCAAATCTTCCCGTAGCTCCCTAGACTCCGTGAAATCATGGCTTGGAGAGGTATTTGTAGCTTTGTATGCCAGGGAACCAACCACACGAGTGTGAACAGGGCTGTAGGCATGAAAGGCTGCCCCCATGGCATACATGGAGTGAGAGGAATAAGCAAGTGGGATCTCATTTAGTACTTTGAAAGAGGTAAGTATTAACACGGTTACAATGTGTGAGAACCTACCTGAAATACTGGGTACAGCTGAGGTCAAACACATTCAAGTAAGGTGACCTTGATAGAGAGGCTCATTGAGAGAAAGGCTACTGAGAGGCAGCAAGTCTGTCAATGAGAGATTACTAAACATTACCTGACTTTTTAACATAGCAAAGGGGTGTTTATAAACATATCAGGATGGCAAATCCCAAGTTAGGAGAAGAGCTAGTTAAACTAAATATCAAAGTAAAGGGTTAAATGTATTTAACCAGTCATGAAAACTATATCAAGTTGGAACATAAAAGAAGATTCCTAAACATTAAATTAGTGAGGTTCTGAACAACATTTCCAGAGGTTTATTAGGAGTAAAAGTGGAATTATTTGTAAAACACAATTCAGTCAATCTATATGTAAGAGTTTATGTAATTTCTCATGATAGTTAAATGGTTGTCTGGCCTTGATGATTCAAGAGGTCCCTTCCAATCTTATGTTAATAGTTACATAAAAGAAATATATTTCAAAGAAAAATAGTTCCACCTGGAGTAGTAGAGCAAATGGGACATTCACCTTTATTGGTATCTTCTGCAATCTTTATCCATAAAATATTGTACTGTTACAATTATGCTCTGAATATTATTAACTCTGATTAAAAATTATGTCTGAAAAATTTATGACTAAGTGAGCACCTCTGGACTTCTTCTGGCAGCAGTCATACTGTTGTAGGTTTTTTATCTCATCCAAGCTCATAAATGGAGCGATTTTGAGTGGGCCTTGAAGTTGGATAATGGACGTAGAAAATTGCCAAGTGAATCTTTGGCCTGTCTTCTGAATCACTAATAAGCAAATGTTTTGCTGAACAAATGATATCAATGGATCTTGGCAACAGCCAAGAAGGCACATTTCCAAGTAAAACATAAAATGTACTTCTTCTTCTTCTTCTTTTTTTTTTTCTATTTATAAAAAATCAAGGGGTGCTTGGATATCTTACTCAGATGACCAGATTCTGTCATAAGAAATGCTGTTCTACATATATTCCTGTAATTTCAACTGAGCAAGGGATATCTATGTTCACTTTCACTAAGCCAGCAGTTCTCACATTTTTTCAACTGGTTAACTTCTGTAACGGACTTCTCAGCCAAGTAATGCTAACTGCTTAATATACACTTTTCAGTCTTAAGATAATGCAGGAGCAACTAGGAGTCTGTATGGTATTTGTACATGACTTATTTAAACCTTTAGATTCACTGTTACAAAGCTATCATGTTAAAAAGCTGCATTTCTGGCACTACTAAATGATGATTATTTTCTTTCCTAATGTGGCTACACTTTGTGATTAACTGCAAAATTCAGTGATTTCATAATGTTAATGATTTCTCCTGTTTTTTTTTGTGTGTGTGTACAGATATGTATTTTTTATCTTTATTCTTTTGTTTTCATAAATATGCTCACTATTATTATCCTCGTTGATACTACACCATGAAAATAAGGGGCATCCTTGGGATTGCTCACAATAGAGTCTGCTCCGTTTGTCGTTATTCCTGCCTTGGAAGGAAGTGCCGTTTTAGCTGCTTGGTATTGCGTGTGTTCTCAGGCAGTCTGTGCATGACTGCATAAAGACCCACAAGTCACAGTTTGGTCCTCAGATCTTTGATGAGCTAAAAAAAGAAAAAGTAAGGAAAGTTTCTAGTGTCAATGGGCCAGGTCTGTGAGAGTCGAGAATGTTTAGCACATCTTGTAAATCTTCTTTTCCAGGCTCCTTGACTCAGGCTTGGCCAAATGTGTCACTGGTAGAAATATTAGGCTATTGTAATACCAGAGGCTGTGGTCAGATGTAAAATTAATTTTCTCTCACCACATTCAGACAAAACAATTCTGTGTGATGCATGTGTATATTTTTCCTGCCACAAAGGGTGAGGCCAAATCCTTGTCTGGCTTACCTAATTGCCCCTATTAAATAGGCTTTGTGTGGTCCTCGCTATGAAGGTGTGGTCACATACCAGTCATCCAGTCACAGACCAGTCAGTCTTATTCTGCTAAGCATGCAGAGCAGCAGACCATCATTCTTGTAATGCAGTTAACTATGTCATTAGGCAGTGTGTTACATAGTCACTGGTGTTTCAGGAAGCTACATATGCATTTGATAGACTTCCTCATCTTTCTTCTCTTCATCATTCTTATTTAGACAGATCCTGCCTCAAAATGCTCAGATCTGTGCAGGGGCCAACCTGGGAAGGGTAGTTTAAAAATGAAAAGGCAATGCTATATAGTTAAGTCTAATTCTTATTTTCTAACCAGCATTGAAAAGTGCATCCATTTGAAGGACACATATTTCTCAATATGCATATTTTGTTGAAAAAAAAAAAAAGAAGAATCTGGCTGAGAGCAGCCTGGTTCTAGAAAGATTATCATGGACCACCCAAGCATAGTTTTTACAAGGCCCAATTTACTAAGGAATGCGAGAATGTTATCTCCTGGGGTTATCGAGGAAGAAATTAGTGTCTGTGCACTAGCGGCTGTTTGTAAAGCTGTAACTCCAAAAGAAAAGAGAAGGGGAGGAAAAAAGGATGGTAAATTAATATTATTATATTTAAACTATGATTCTCCATTGCTGTTGCCAAAATCTTTTATGGAAAGTGCAGTGTTACAAATAAAAATGCAGACAGTAGAAAAAGCCACACTACCATGACTACACCCATATGGCATGTTGCAGTATAGATTTTACTGAAAAAAAAAAACCCACAGAAACCAAACAATGTAAGTAAGTGGCAAAGCTTATGCATCTGTAAAGATATATGCTAAGAATCAGCTATCCAAATAACTAGATGTAGATGTTGACGAGGCAGCTGACAGTCATGTTGCATAAATGCTACTCAAACAGTACAACAGAATAAGAACAGAAGTGGCCTTTTAAAAATGCACAGTGCTGAAGCAGGGAAGCAGGCAGTGTAGGAGAATAGAAAGAATTTCTTACTGCTCTTCTTTACTAGCAGCAGTGGCTTCTCTGATGAAATTTTACTGGCTTTCATGTTGCACTAATAGTGACAGAATCCAGAGGGGGTATTTATTACTTTTGATTGGAGCTAACTTGTTATTTATTATTATTATTATTATATAAATACAAATCACATTTAGCTGGGGATGCAAAGTGCTTCACAGGAGGATGCAGCTATCTCCTGGGAGCAACTTCCAACACTGCCTGCCACTGGCCAAGCTTTTGGGTACAGGGGTTCCTGAAAAATTTGCCATTTGAGGGCGATTGGCTGAAAAAGTTGTGAGTGATAGAAAACCAGAGGGGGTTCCCAGGGCAAATCTTTGGCAACATTAACTTTAGCTGTCACCAGAGTCCCAGCTATGATGCATGGCCCTCTTTATCCCATGAGCTGGGAGTGCTGATGCAGTAATAACAGAACACAGGCACCTGTATTGAACTTCTTTGAAACTGGCAATTATTGACCATCATCCAGCAGCTTTTACAAGGAGTGCTTCCCTAAAATTCCAGTGAAAAAAAAATCACTATCCAGGCCAAAAATATCAACCCTCCAACCAGACTATGCCTCTTCAGTCACAATCCAGTTTTAAACATTCATTACAGAGCATATAGCCAGCTACGAGGGCGTGCGCAGAGCATTCTCCTGACTGCAATAGCCTCTACCAAGGTTTTATTGCTACCTTGTGCAGAGTTAAGGAAAACAAAAAAAGAGAAAAAGAAAGAAAAATCCATGGCAACAAACTTACAGAACACAGGGATCAGTCTCATTAAGGAAGAAAGAGGAACTTTATGAAATATATTTACAGAAAAAGAAGGCAAGAAAAGGAAGAAAAGAGTACTGTACCAACTCCACTAGGGAAATAAAAGAGATGACTAGCCTTATACCAACAGAAAGAGGCATAGAATTACTAGAAAAACAACTATAAAGACATCGTAAATCAAACAGCATAGAGTTTAGAACATCAAAAACGCAGAAATTTTCATCTATTATTAATTATGATAAAAAATTCTATTTCAGAATATTTTACACAGCAGCTGTTGCCAAGAAAATCTACATCTTCTTGAGCTGAAAAACTTTAAAATCAGAACCAAATCTTTGAGTAGCCAGTACAGATAGCATAGGTATTAACACAGTATTTCGATGTCTTCTTTCCATTTTCCAGTCTATTCAAAATACAAATATGAGATAGAAAAACAATTTTAATTTTATTTTGATACGACTTAAACATTTAGTTGATCCCCAATATCTTTGTGTCTATTTTGTGTGAGCGCATGTGTGTGTGTTATGAAAATCCAGTCATCTCTCTGAAATTGAATTATGGCAGTTAATCCATACGGATTAGTAGTTCTAAAAAATAATTTAGCTGTTGTTTTATGCTTTTTCTTGTGGTAAATGAGATACGGTTGAGAACCATCTTTGAAGATAGTGCCAGATGTAGGATACACCAGATTAGCTCCCCCCTGAAGTCTGTAAACCCAAACCCTTAACAGTTAACTTACTGTGACAAAATTGCTATTATTAGCATGTGTGGATTTTTGTATATTTTAAACAGCTAGTTCTGCTCTTGGGTCCATAAGTATAGATGCTTGATTGTGCTTTCCTCAGCAAGATTTTGGCCAAGGGCAGGATTGAAGTTTGTATGGTCCTGTTTGTATGGTTGAAGACCTCTATCATCCAGTGCGTCTCTTTACACATTTTGCATCATATATTAGTTTAGATTAGAAGTTCCTTGAGGCAGGAGTCATATCACTGTTTGCATGTTATAAGTTTTAGAATAGTGGCAGTGCTTACAGGAATGAAATTGCCTTATTCTCTGGTTCTTCCCCCAAGGTGCAAATAGCTGAAATAAAGGTACAGAAATACAGCTGAAACTTTCCATGCTACTCTCTCAGTGTGTTTCAGTTTAGACTAAAGGGATTAGTTTTCATATCAGGAGATATTCCGGTCTCCATGTGCATTCAGTGCCTCGTCTCTCTTCAGGGAATAATTTATAGTGATTTAAGTGACAAATTACAGTTCTTCAAAATAGTTCTTCTTTGCCTAAATAAAAAACTAAGGCTTACAAAGAGGTTATTAAAAAGTAGCTCGATAAAACAGACCGCTCCAGTTGATGGGTGGGAGGAAATTTTTCAGGGGAAATACCAGTTCCAGCAAGCAGCAATAGCCAAGTCAACTTTCGTGGTTAGGATTTGTCAACAGCGTAACACATTTGCATCAGTCAGAAAAGTCGTTGAAGCTGTTCACTTGGAAGAACTGCAGGCTCTTGTTCTTGAAGCAGCAGCAAAATGACAACCTATAAAATGCTTGCAGAGAGTTGAAAGGAAACATTTCAGGCACTGCCTGGAAAACGTGTGACTAAGGCTGTGAGAATAATTGTGTTTTTTTTCAGCTAGAGTGCCGAATCTAAAAAAAAAAGGAGAGAGGGGGGAGCAGGAAATAAGTTAGAATCAAACCAAATGGAACTTAGCTTTTTGTTTTTCTTGCCAAAATGGAAATCTGAAAACATTTATTTAGTGCAAAATGCAAACATACATTCTTCCTCATCCAAAACAAAAATGTTCATTTTGAAGCACAAGGGAAGGAAGTGAAAGAAACGAAAGGCTATTTTTTTTTCAAGGTTTCCAGAGGAGGCAGTGCTTTTCACCTACTATGTTGGATGTTATATATAGCCATGGCCACTATTTGAATGGTGACCCCCCAGCTTATTATGTGACCTCCTCATAGGGACAGAGACCACAAAGCAGGGCAAAAGGCTCTTCCCCAGGCATCCCTGTGACCAGCAAGTAGTGGATAAAAGTTGAGTTTCCTCCCGTACCTGATGCAAACCTGAACATCCTGTGAACATGCCTGCTTCATCCCGCTGTCGGCTGTCGTGGAAACGAATGCTCTCCGTGCCCTGTTTTTGTGGCTGTTCCTTTTTGTCTCCACATTGCCTGGAGCAGGAAGCTGAACTCAGCTGCCCCAGACACCAGGCTAAAAAGCCATTTTCTCCATCTCCCTCTCTTGCCCTTTGCCACAGTGACTATTTAAGTACTTCATGACACTTCAGCTTCACCATAAAATGGAACAGCTCTCTCAAGAAAGATTTAGAGCCACTTCCCTGAATACCCTATAGAGATATGGCAAGGACATAGACATAAGTGGCAGATCAAGTTCTATGTCAACTCTATCTAGAGGCAGGTTAGTTCTCAAATGTGTTGGACCTACTGTTTGTGTGCTGCCCGCATGGTAGACATATGTGCAGGATGAATGGGGTTTGTTCTGCCAGTACAACACATCTGCACTGTAGCTCCAACGCAGCCTGGAGCCAAGATTCCTTTCTTGAAGTCACAGGCAGCAATGCAGGTGCTCTACACTCGGCAAGAGCTCACAGACTGTGCCAACCCATGACTGGGATGCTGACTCAGTGTGTGCTGGAGTCTGCAGAATCATAGAGTGATTCAATTTGAAATGACCTCAGGAAGTCCCTCGCCCATTCTCCCACTCAAAGCCAGATCAGCTATGAGATCAGACTAGGTGGCCAAAGCGCTAAGTGGTCAGATCCAAAAATGGAAATCCTAAATGGAAATGTATGGAAATGCCTCTCTGAACAGCCTGTTTCGCCACCTGACTATCCTAAAGGGAAAAGAATCTTTCTTATATCCATTCTGAACCTCTCCTGCTTCAAGTCATGTATTATCTCCTGTCCTCCCACCATGTACCACTGAAGACCCTAGCTCCACCTTCCCCATAACCTCCTCACACACACTTGGAGGTTTCTGTTATGTCTCTCGAGGTGCTCTCTTCTCCCGGCTGAATCATCCCCGCTCCTAAGGGCCTCTCCTTACAGGGTTGGTACTGCAGGCCCCAACTGTCCTGGAATTTCACTGGCCCATTCCTCTAACCTGTCTGGGTCCCTCTGGATGGCAGTCCCTGTCTTCAAGTATACTGAGCAGTTTCTCCCAGATTGGTGCCATTGCCAGACTTGAGGAGAGAGCAGTCCATCATGTCTTCCAGATCATTAATAAAAATAGCAAACAGGCCAGGTCACATTGTAGACCTCTGTGGTACTGCATTTGTCACAGGCACCCAGATAGAGTATGACTCATTAACCATGACCTTCCAAGTCCAACCTTCCAGACAGCATTTTACTCATCGAGTTGTCCATGCATTTAGACACTACTGTCTCCTGGTCCACATATGCAATCATTTTGTCATAGAAGGCAAGCAAGTTGGTTGGGTGTGATCGGTAAATGAATGCCCTTTAGAGTCCCAGGTAAATGACCTTTAGAGTCCCAGGCCCTAGGGACAAGAGAAGAAACCTGGAGAGAGGAAGACTTGCCCTGGGTAGAGGAAGATTGGGCCAGAGAGCACCTAAGGAAACTCGATACCCACAAATCCATGGGCCCTGGTGGGATGCACCCCAGAGTGCTGCGTGAGCTGGCAGAGGTCATAGCTAAGCCATTCTCCATCATCTTTGAAAGATTCTGGAGAATGGGGGAGGTGCCGGAGGACTGGAATAAAGCCAATGTCACACCAGTCTTCAAAAAAGGCAAGAAGGAGGACCCAGGCAACTACAGGCCAGTAAGCCTCACCTCCGTCCCCGGAAAAGTGATGGAACGGCTCATACTGGCCATTGTCTCCAGGCACATGGAGGACAA
>NW_010589945.1:625272-694883 GCF_000705375.1 Tinamus guttatus
GCAGGGCCGCAAGGATGATCAGGGGCCTGGAACATCTGCCCTGTGAGGAGAGGCTGAGGGAGCTGGGCCTGTTCAGCCTGGAGAAGAGAAGGCTGAGAGGGGATCTGATCAGTTTCTATAAGTACTTCAAGGGAGGGAGTGAGGAGGATGGTGCTGGCCTCTTTTCACTGGTGGCCACCGACAGAACTAGAGGAAACGGCCAGAAACTGAAGCATCAAAAGTTCCACAGGAACTTAAGGAAAAATTTCTTAACAGTGAGGGTGACAGAGCACTGGAACAGGCTGCCCAGAGAGGTTGTGAAGTCTCCTTCTCTGGAGATCTTCCAAACCTGCTTGGATGCAGTCCTGTGCCACGTGCTCTAGGTGACCCTGCGTGTGCAGGGGGGTTGGACTGGATGACCTCTAGAGGTCCCTTCCAACCTTATGCATTCTGTGATTCGATGATTCTATGCTGGCTGATGTTTCTTTACTCAGCTAGGCAAGATGTAGCAAAGGGAGCAGAGAAAAGAAAGGTAGGCAAGAAGGAGGCGGCTTCGCCTAGACCTCACAGATGATGGGTTGTACAGCTAAGAGTTGTATAAGTTCAAGGCTTCTTAATTTTCAGTCCAGTCCCTATCATAAATTCTATGTCTCTTTGGAAGGAAAAAACAAAATCTAGACCACATGACAGGTCTCCGCAGTCAACCAACAGTCAATAGGACATATTTTGAGAACAGTTATATTAAGCCAAAATCAGCTATAAATCGATTGATATCTCTTTCATAGAAATAAATGTGATCCTAATACCTGGGGATGCAGTTTGGTTTTGGCATTTCCTAGCCCACAAATGGCTTAGGAGCTTTCAAAATTACACTCATGTTAGAATAATAAGACAGAAGGATCTACTTTGCTGATATTAGGAAGAATGAATTGTGTTGCGTGTGATTGCCTACAAATATTTGAGAGAGAGCTTGGCGATATGTGTGCAAGTAAATTTTAGCTTTAATCCCTAAAAGTTCAAGGCCATGATCTGTTTGCTAATGAAAGCACATGAACATGAGTTCAGAGAGACTGAAGAGGCAATATTCTCAAAGCTCTGAAGTGCCAGTTTTTCTAGTGCTCAGTACCCAAAAACAGAGCCACATTTTTCCCAAACAGTTTTCTTTGAGAGTTGTGTGAGAAAACTTTGTGCCCTTTTCTTCTCAGCTCTGTTGAAAATCTAACCACTTGTTTTGTTGTCTAAATACAGGCTTTGATTGTGGTCTAGACAGAAGCTTTGATTTACGGAAGGGTGCTCTTGAAAATCTATCTAATGGAGAAAGGTGAAGATGGATGTCAGCAGGATGCCACATATTAGGTAGTGCAGACAAAACAAAGTTTATACAGAGATATAATTTACATCAGAGAGTAACATACTTTCCAGAAGAACAGGATAGTAACAATCTGTAGTGAGTCTAAGCTCCCACTTGAATGCAGTTTTTAAGGAGGTATTTCAGAGGTGTTGGGTTCCATGCATGGGCAGTAATGGCCGATCCTTTCAACCACTGCACACTGTGTGAAGCCACAGCCAAAGAGACAGAGGCATTGCAGTTAGATTTTTCCTAGGAGGTGTACCACTTGGGCAATGCATCCACTGAAGTCCAAGGAAAAATTTATGTTCCTTTCTGTATGCTGGGACATCATGCATTAATCTTTTAAATCTTCGCTATCATTCTTCTTTTGTACCAATTTTCAAGGAATTCAGAACTTAGCTACAAACTGGATCAGATGAATGTGCTCACATTTTTGTATCATTTGTATGGTATTGTGGGAGCCTCCAAGGTATGCAAAATTTGCCTGAACTCTAACAGATTCCCTGTACCGTTGGCTAATAGCAATATGCTGCATCGAACCGTGGTGTTCCAGACTGTTTCCAAAGCTTTTGAAAATTGAGTCACACTGCACTAGGAGAAAAATAAATGTCCTTCTCCTGCTAAACCACTGTACATTATTAAATATACACCCATTTTAATGCATTCATCTTCCATGACCCATTGTTAGCTCTTCATACCCTACAAGAGGATATGGCTCAGACTTCGGCAAACAATGATGTGCTGTGACTCATATGCTTAAACCTTTTTTCTTTTCATTATTACCATCATCATTCAGTTTGGGCAGTTATTATTATTATTTTTTGCTTAGCATTATTCATAAATAATAGTAATTTATGATGAGTTAGCCTATAAAAAATTCAGAGGTTTGAGTGGCTTTCAGTAGGCATCTCTCACTATAGCAAAGACAAGAAAACAGGATCTGCAGGTTATGCCTACAAACCTAGAGCAGACTTGATTGCAGTAGGAACTGAAATTTGAAAATAAGTTTTCTTCCCACCCACATAGAAATGCAAGTTCCTACATCTTTCCTTCTTAATTTCTTTTTCTCAGGGGTAAAGCAGAGAGAGAATAAAAGTGAAAAGAAGGAAAAGGTGGAGAGGAAAATTGTAA
Source organism: Tinamus guttatus (assembly GCF_000705375.1). Next base: position 627,734 of record NW_010589945.1, read on the forward strand.
ATTGAAATACATTAATACATGCACAGACACAAACAAACAACCAAGCAACCAACCAACCAACTAACCAACCAACCAAAACAAACAAACAAACAAACAAAAAAACAAGATAAATGATCTTGGTATTTTAAATCTGGCCTAACCAAGAAGCCTTTGAAAAGTCAGGTGTCAGTCTACTCTTGCAAAAACTCCAGGTCAGTCTGAAGAAGAAGCACCAGCGTTTTAAGAGCACTATGACAGTCTTGTTCTACCTCCCTGCGAAATTCGATTGCTCCTGAACTGCAGAGAGTATAAGTCACCCAAGTGACTTTGTCCACTTTTTTGATGGTGAACCAAAGCTTTCAATGGTCCTGTAGCTGCTGTAGAAAGAAAAGATTGGAGGGGGTTTCATACTACCCATTAAACTTGCAGCAAAGCATAAGGGTTTGGTTTAATCATAATCCTATTAACAACAGCAATTTTTATTGAGCGAAATAGCATTTTGCACTGAATTCTACAGCTTCCTATGAATAGGTCCAAAATATTAATTAATAGTGATTTGGCTTTATTCTTACTATTTAATGCTTTATTTTTTTTTCTGTAATGTTTAAAGATCAGAGAACTAACCAATACTGTGCAGTTACATAATAAGCTACTGTTCTTGTGCTTTGTGTATGTAGATTCATACAGTAGTTTAGGTCAGAAGCACCTTGACAACTATGCTGCTCAAAGCAGGTCCAGTTACAGAATGTTGCTTGGGGTTGTGTCCAGCAGAGTTTTGAATATCTCCAAGAATGGAGATGTTACAGTTTTTCTGCTCCAGTGGTTGACCTCTGGACTCTCGTTGAGTTGACCTCTGGTTGACTCTCATTATGAAAAATTTTTCCTTATATGTAAATGGAATTTCCCATATTGCAGTTTGTGTCTGATGAGTCTTGTCCTGTCCCTGTCCACAGCTGAGTGGCTCATTTTAAAAATGTCTAGTATCAGGAAAATGGATGTAGTCAAAACAAAACAAAAAACTACCTCTTCTCTAATGAATCTGGAATGCATGTGAAGTTGATTGAAAATTCATTGGAATCAACAGCAAAATGTTTGTAGATCTCACAAACCTGAAATTTTCTTTGGTCACATTTTTTTTTCTTTTTTTTTTTTTAATTATATAATTTCTGTAGCCTGAAAGTAGCTATGCTTTTTGACCCTTTCTCATCATCAGTGCATGTATGAACATGAGTGTAAAAATCAGAAAGAATCTGATCAGAAATTCAAAACCACTAGCAAGTGTGAGTTGCTAATAAAAGATAGACGTGTAGAAAGAGGGTTTTTTATTATGAAATATCTAAAATAGAATGAATGTGTATTTCCCTATCATCACTATAACCTTTCCTTTACTGTAGTCACCTCTGGAGTAGCTTTCATTTCACTATCATAAATGCCCTCATCCTGGAGAAATGGTTTCATATACCTGGCAGAAGTTGCTAAATAACAGTTTGTGCTATGGGGAATTATTAAGACAAAATCTAATTTGATCAGGTTACTGTTTTGCCTGTCAAAGAAATTAAATATGGAAAGGACTTGTCAGATCATTGAGCCATTTCCAATGCAAGTGGACACAATCCTAGCAGAGAACGTCTCTGATTTTCAGGTGATGATGCATGTGCCAGGAAGAGCACTATAGGACTCTTTCAGACAGGCTGGTAGAAGAAGGAGGCTCTGGGATGGGAGGAGAGGAGAAGAGGTTAGACAGCCGTTGGAGAAGCCTTTTGGCAGTTCAGTGAGGAGCATACGAGTAGTGCCCCATGTTTCCTTGCACTGCCCTCGAGCAAGGCAAGGCAGTAAATCTTGTCTTTACCTTGTGGCTCATGTAATTTTCTTCTTCACTTTCTGTTTCTGTCCAGGTTTTACTGTATCTTTGCTCAGTCTTAATGCTCATTTTTTTAAACTTTCACTGTGGAAGTGCTAGGCGGGTAGCACCACTGCTCCTCAGGGTGAGCCTACCCCCTCATTGCCTAGTCCTAGTCACAAAAACAGAGGGAGACTGGGGAGAGCAGGCTTGTTGCTAAGCCCACTCTCCTTCTGTCACAGATATGTCTGAGGTGTTAATTGTCATGTTCTTTTGATCTGAGTAATGATAATACGTTGTTTTTCAATATTGTTTCTGGATCATTAATATGTATGTTGTCTGCTCCTTTCTCTTTCTTTTCTTTCTATCTTTTTTTTTTTCTTCCTGTAAACTCTTTGATGTTACCTTTGTAGCCTCTCTTCTGCTGCAGGCCTAACTCTGACTTTTCTGTTGTTCATTGTTTTCCTCTCTGTTTCATATTCTCACCCCATTAGAGCCACGTGGCTGCTATCGCCAGGGCTAATGCATCATTCTGTTTTCTTTCAGAGAAGCAAACCAAGCAACAGCACCCCCTGCCACAGCCTTGCTCTGTGTAGGACACTACCCCAGTCATGACCAAGGCTTAGAAATAACTCTGGCATCTCAGGATGGTTTGTAGTTTTTTTTTTTTTTAACATTCTCTGTGAAATATTGTCCCAGATATTGTGCAGCAGCCAGGGGAAAGGGCTTGAGACCCCACCTGTAAAGATCACTGTGAAAGCTAGATGCCAGGTGTTCTGGGGCTTTCACAGGATGTGGTAGGTCTATTGCACCCATGCAATCTTGAGTGTGAAAGGGACTCTAAGTGGAATGTAAGGTAGACCTCATGCTTTCCATTACATGATGCAGCTCATTTAGGACATGCTTAGCATGTGAGATGCTTGTGACCTCCTGGCTTATTGTTCTGGCCTTGCCAAAGCAGGTATTATTGTGCAGATTCGAAAATGAGACCATAACTACTCGCCAAAATTACCTTTTTGGCAAACATGCTTCTCCCTGCAATTAGTATCGGATAAGCCATCTTTCACTATACATCTTTCACATCCTTTAATGTACTCAAGTTCACTCTGTGTTGTTTCTGGGCATACTTAAATAGTACCCTGTTAAAGGGTGAAATCTAGCTTTAAAGGCTGCTCGAGATGAAAGGAGCATTAGATCATTTGATTGTTATTTTTCTTTTGAATACACTCTCCTACTCACCACCCTGTAGGCATCTATACTCTCTTCTGTTGAAGCTGTTTCTGTTAGTATGATTTTATGTGCTTTGGGGCATTTCAGTGCTCTTGCTGATCTTTTATTTTTTCCCCTGTTTTCAGTCCTGTACCCTCTCCATATTTTTGTGGTATATTTGCCAAAACTGTGGGTTACACCCATGTTTCAATTTGTTGTTTTTGTCATGTATTCACCAACTGAGCTCAGAGGAAAGATTTGTTTTTTAGTAAAATCTAGGGACTTCTTGTTTTTTTGTGTTATAATAATTTTATAGTTTTGTTGACTAGGGCACAAGGAAATCGAATGACTTGTCCATGGTCACACAGTGAGTCATTGCTTCTGTAAAAATAAGAACTTAACTCAAGCTGCTATAGTTTTCATTTTCTTGCTTCAACCACTAGAGAAACACAGCTCTTCCATTATTTGTCATAGATCTAAATAAAAGCTGTTTTTTACATCACCTGTTTCTGTGGCACCAAGTAATTTTCTCAAGCATAGGTATCGACTATGCTATGAGATAGATGATAACAACACAAAATTCTCAGATAAATAAGAAAGTGTAGGTTGCTGGCCTCCAAAACGTAGCTGATTAAAGAGCTATGAGTCTAGATCTATGAGGTCCAGCTCTGTTCTAGTTCAGGATTCATTTGGGAGAAAATTCTGAGACAGCAAAGAAAGGGGATCTGCAGATATGCAAGTTTTGATTCTATCCTGAATTGTCACATCTTGTCCGAGCCGAAGAGCATGGTTTCTGCATGTGGCATGAGCCAGAGCTCCTCTCCCCACTCATATCGCAGATCCACCTTCTGATGAAACTGAGCCCTGAACAGAGAGGGAGCTCATTAGCCTCATTAGCCTCATTAGCCATTTCAGTACTATGAATTAAACAGTAAATAAAAACGCGACATGGTTTGCTGAAACAGAAGAAGTTCTGTAGAAACAGAAACCTTATGAGCTTACAAAATAAGCAAGGAGGACAGATGGGAGACATTCCTAGTATTGCCTCTATCCCATCACATTACTGGCTGAGAATTCTGTCATAGAAAAAGTAAGAATAACTTCCTTCAGACATAAGAAGCTATTGAGTCAGAGACATTGTTTCCCTCGGAAAATGTCTTTTTACTGATCTACCAACCAGCTAGCTCTCTTTAAGAGTCCTCTATGCAATTTCCAGTGATGGGTCTGCTTTTGGTACAAAATGACGGTAACTCTGTCCTTCTCGGCTAACTTTCATAGACCCATTGTCTCTCACGGGTCCACAAAACACCATGTTTTCTTCAGAGGGACCCTAGGGAGACTAGTCACCTCCATCAAATCTATGAAACCTTGGCTCTTGCAGCTACCTCCTACAGCTTCTGAGCAGGTCTGCATCAGAGCTGAGGCTGAAGTCAGCACTTGAACTACCATTTCCAAGTCTCGACCAAAAGATACTTACAATGTTTAACAATGAAATCTTTAAAAAAAAAAGGGGGGGGGGGAAGAAAAGAAAAGAAAGGGGGAGAAGAGTATAAATGTACCTGAGGTGTTTTTTTTAGGCTGAAAAATCTTCTAAGGCTATTCCAGGAGTAAATGTCGGGTCTCCCAGTGCTGAAGAAATGTAGAGAGGCAAGACAAAGAAATTAGAATATGGAAGGAGATATAATAGAATTATCACGGGCCAAATGAAACACTAATTTAAATCATATTTATAGACAGGGTAGCACATTCAAATTTCACTTCATCTTCTTTAAGCCTTTTACTCACTAATTCTTTGAAAGAAAGGCTAATTAAGTAAAGGATCCACTTGGCAACTTACTAGCTTTAAAATCTTTCTTCTCTACAGTTTTGGTCACTATTGCTTCCATAGTCTTTTGGAAAATTTTCTTCAACTTATTGAAGAGACTTCAGTTGCCTCAAATCTTTTTATTTTAGCTCATTTAAATATATCAGTCAGTTTCAAGACTTGATAAAGATGAATGCAATTAAGCTTAGAGGCCTGATAAATGTTAGGCATAGAACTTTTATTTTGACATGATGATAGAGCCAAATTAAAAGAATAAATATCTGGTAACCCTCTGAAAGCAGGAAGGTGGGAATTTCTGCCTGTAATTAATTTTGTATGGGGATTATAATGACTTACATTTACATCTAACAAAGAGTACTAAAGAACTGATGTGACAGTTTGTGCGTGCGAGAGTATATTTGTGTGTGTATATAATGTAATAGCATAATGTGCCAATATATGTTCTATCATTAAGATTGCTACTGATTTTTCACTGTCTCTTTTCTCCATTTTGAGATCAGAAAGAAAGCAATGCTAGCAACAAAGCCCAGCATGCACTTTTCCAGCCAAACATGAGGTCAGTTGGAATAGCAGATCATGAATTATCACTTTACGTGAGATAATAGCTGTGTGAAGTAGGCTGTCCAGTAGCCAATCTCAAATCATTTTATGAGGCAGATAGATAGCTAATATTGTACCTATACCAAAGGAGAAACCAAAATACCAGGTCGAAAGTGAACCTATGATCTCTCAAGTCAGAGCCCGATGTTCATACCATGCTGGGAGGTCATACTGCCTCCCAACACATGCATTCCTCCAAGCAAAAGCAGACGTCTGGTGGCTGTTTTTGCATTCTTGGCCACATCAGATGGAGAAAAAAGCAGCAAAGAGGATTGAGGTGAGGGGAACAGATTGCCCTGTAGAAGAGAGAGAGCTCCATCATCAAACTTCTTTAACTGAGGTTTGAGGAACAGGAGCGGAGCTGATTTGAATAAACTGTGATTTTTAAAGTTAAAAGATTTTTGAAAAGCACACCACAAAATGGCACTCATGAACAGGGAGAAGTGGCAGACATGGCAGATGTCATTGGATGGAGATCTAAATTTTGCTTTTTTTTAAAAAAAAAAAAAAGTCTCCAGCAGTTTGGCTAGGATAAAGCAGAATAAGAGTGGCCTCTTTTTAGATTGTTCTTTGGAAATAAAGGAAACAGCTTCCTCAAGAAAAAATTTTCTTGACAAAATCTGGGTAGCATTTGCAGTATAAAGTAATAATTAGCCGGTCTACTGCCCCAATGGAAGCTGTAATAAGATTAGGAAGTCTCGCCAAACTTGTATATGAACATCTGTCCCTTGATAAGCCTAAGCAGGATCATAAAGAGACCTGGAGTCTAACTCAATGTTTATTTCTTCTGCTTCTTCGACATTTCAGGTCGCTGGTGGTCCAGCCCTAAATTGTGGAGGATAAAGAAGAGAGGGGGCTGCTGGGGCCCTGAAAAGCATCCTAAGGCTAAACTGCAGTTCATTAGTAGCCGCATAATTTGTTAAGCACATAGCACAATTGTTACGGAAAAACAACCCTCCTCCCTATAACCACCCAGGAGAGGACTGGAAGTGGCAAGCATGTGCTGTCTTCTTTACTGTGTCACTAACTAGCTCCGTAAATGGGGATCAACTCATTTCTTTTATGTTTCTCAAGTCCCCTAAGACTAATTCTCCTGACGTATGTAACAAACTTACAGCATTGTGTCTGCACTAATATCAATAAAATTACATCTGACTCAGGCCCCTGCGAAAGTGCACACTTCTCGGATCTCTACTGATACTGGGGCTAGTGGCATTTGCCCACTTTTACACAAGTTCTTTGAGGTCCATGAATGAAAGGAGCTATAGAAGTGGGTTTTATAAGAGGCACAAAAGCAGTATAAAGCATTACGATTGCTTCAATCTACTATTTGACTTCACACTACCTTTAGCCTTGATTTTACCATTTAGCAACTCAGTGTGCAACAGATACATAAAAACTTAGGCAGGGAGGTTGTTGGACTGCAGTGTGGAGCAGAGCTGACCTTGAATAAGACATGCAAACTCTGTGGAGGGCATACAAATGTGTTACACTGAATAATATGCAGAAAGGTCTTGAGGTCTCTCCCCTCTCTTTAAACATCAAAGATGGGATAATGTATTTTCATCCTCCAACATTAAACAGTCTGTTATAGATTTGGCAAAGGAAGAGAATTGTCTCTGGGATCCACTGCCACAGGAGGTCACAGAGTCAAATAGTGTGGCTGGATTTGTAAAAAAGGAGAAGAATAATTTTGTGACCAATAATAAAATGTGTAGCTACACATGCTAGAGTAATGATAGGGCCGTAACCTGAATGCAGCAAGAGTCAGGGAGGAATTCCCCGCTACACCATGGGGAAGTGTTGCATGTCTAGCCTGGTGGATCTGCGGGGTGAGGAGGTGGGGTCACCTTGCCCTGAGGTAGCAGATAAAGCAGACTTGATGGACAACTTCACATTTCTGAGAATATTTTTTTTTCAAAGTGGGAGAGTACAGGAGAAATTACAAGGCCCAGGCAAAGTTTTACTGTGCTGATGTCTCTGGGGATGCAAATTCTTTTCATAACAGCAGGAGAATGTTTTAGAGAAGTGGACCAGAGGTTGGATTCCTTTTTGTGAATTCATCACAACTTTGAAAGCACTTACTATTGGGCCTGGATGTTTGTTAGAAACAAGGAGGGGGAAGTGAAATGTCGGCTTTATCAGTTTTATGAAAGAGGAGTTTGATTTATATTGTAGCCAAGGAAGAAAAGGATCGACAGTTTAGTTTTTTTCATAAAAGAATTGAAATGAGATGGAGAGATGGTGAAACAGAAATAAGGACTTGCTGCTTTGGAAAAGAGAGGCTTCGTTAAAAAATGTTGCTGCCCACCTGTGTGGATAGATCTGTGAACTGAACCTGAGTCTGAAATAAGCAGAGATGAATCCATCAGGCATTTTGATAAGCATAACAGGAGAGTGTTTTGCAACATGGGGCAGGGTGGTGGCCATGGGCGTTGAAGCAGACAATGTTGTTCTGTTGTTCCAAACTACATTCCAAGCAAAGCTTTTCTATTGTTTTCTTTCCAGACCTTTTGGCAACAAAAACTATCTGCTTCATGCCATGACATAATGATGATCACATCTTCTCTTTGTGCTCCAGTCAGTTGTTTTTTCCTTTCCAGTGGGATTCGATATTAGATATTTTATCACTGTGGTAGTGTTACTATGCATTTTTAGACCTTAATTTCTTGGAGGAGTGTCCCCAAGAGCTGTAACATTCTGTAATTGTTCAGCACACCTGTTTCCAAATACCTCAGTGTGAAACTATTTGTTTTTTCCTGTGAGAAGACTATAGTACAAGTTCTGTTAAGTCTTTGACACCTAGCCAAGAAATACACCATTCATTTAAACTTGAGCATTAAAGACTCTATTCACACACATGCAAAAAAGGATATTTCACACTTTCTCACTCCAGCATTGCCTTAGGTAGCTATGGGATGATGTGCTGCAACTGAGTACATAGGAGACCTGAGTAAATGAATATTACATATATATAAAATAATATTTCTATATGCATTTATAAAAAATAAAAGTATGAAGTGTGACAGAAAGATTGTGATCTTAAGCCTCTACTTAGGGAGTTAGGGAGTACAAAGAAGAATACATTTTCTTTTGCTGAGAACCTAGAAAGACCATCGGGGTTTAGTGTCTGGGGAAGATCATACAGTATGATCTCTGCCTCACAAAATACGTCCCACTGAATAGACTGTAGAGTAGTGCTAGCATTTGCACTAAGAAGCAGACTTCATCTAATGGACAGTTCCTTTCATACTTCTATGTAGTTTTCAGATCCTCCCATGCCAAATATTGAATTTAAACATAAGATGGCTGATAGTAGTAGCCATTAAGTTAATCAGCCTTTCCAATACTCAGACACATTATTTTGTTTTATCAGCTCCTGATATAGGGAAAAAGAAGAAAGCCTGTATCTGAGAGGTTTACCAGTACAGTTTTCCCAGCGTTAGGCATGCTGATGGCCGCAGGGCATGAAATAGGTTAAAACCCTGCTATATCTCCTCCTTTCAGCATGGAGAAAATTATGAGCTAATTGGCTACCGATGTTGCTTAATTGCGGGAGTTATTAGTGCAGTTGAAGCCAAACCAGGTTGCATTCTAAATGTGCTTGTTTCTTCTAGCTGAGAGGGTGGCTATATGTATATGATGTATATTTGTATCTGCCCTGGAGCTCATCCTCTTCTGTAGGGGAGATGGCTTGTAAGCCATCCTAAACCCAGTTACTTCACCCTGAGGGAAGTAGTTTTCCCCCTGTGATCAGTTAAGCTATTGATATTTCAGTCACTTTTTGAAGACATCAAAGGTAAAAAGAATGAACAACTGTGGATCTTCTGACTTCTTAGAACACAGGTACACTAACGTAATGTTCAGTGCATAAAGAGCCCATATATATATGCATATATATATACATATATATAATTACTTGAAGTGACCTTTCTTTTAGATTAAGAGTGACAAAAGAAAGAAAAAGATAGAGATAAAGAAAGAGAGGAAGAAAGAAAGAAAGATCAAATGTGAAGTATCTGTCAAAGAACACTTTAGATCGCTATACATCTCCTTTTGCAGTCTGCATTGAGCTTTTAGAATAAAATGGTTTTCCCACTGAATGGAAATACAGAGTACAATACACCCACCAAAAGGTGTCCCAATCAGACAACTATATACTCCTTTCTTTACACCTAAGGAGAATCAGCTCAGGCCATGATCCAGAATTAACATCTAGAAATGCAATTGAACAGCCTGTATCATTTGGGCTGTATCATGTGTGTCTGACAACTAGACTTAATTCCCAGTAAATTCAGGACATCCCCCAAACATTGTAGCATAACCTCTCTTAAATTCTGTCTTTTCCACAAAACTTTGGCTTGTATTTTCTATTTATTTATAGTAGTGCAGTTGGTTTGGGCTACCAAGTAAAGCATGGGGACTTGAATTGAGTGTAACCAATGTGAAGTTGAGCTTTAAGAGAGATTAGAATGTATTTCGCATTTCTATCAGAGAGGTTTTAACTCAGAGGATCAGTACTTTAAAAATATCTCCATTGATAACGAGGTCATATCTTTTATAAGAAATTAGGGGGAGGATCACAGGCTTGTATAACATATTGCGCCTGGAGTTATTTTATGATACAACAAGCTGGGGGAAGGGCGGATGTGAGACACCGTGCATTTATTTTTTTGACTAACCAAGAAGGAGCCAAGTTCATGGAAAACGTAAGGAGGAACCAAACTCAGAGGTCTTGAGGCAAAGGTTTGAAAGACCTCGGAAGCCCCAAAGCGACAGTCTGTTTCGAGTGGGTGCGCTGCAGCCAGCCCCGGGATACAGCTTATTTTTCAGAACTAATTGTTCTGTTTCCTTTTCTGCACCCAGGGAAGACTCACATAGTCACGGAAAGTACGTACTTACTAGGCCCAATGCACATTTTTGCTCCATTCTGCTGTACTTTTTAACCCATCCTAAACTACCATGAGGTTAGAAAGTACAAACTCATTCCAAATAGCATGCATTTCAAATACAAAATCATTCCAAATTGCATGCATTTCACAGCAGTATTTTTCAGGAACAGTCCTTCCCAAACAAATCTCTAGTAGGATGGAAACCAATTAGGAGTGATTAAAGCCAGACTGGATTCTGTAAAAGCATCCTGTGGCTACCTCTAAAAAGAAAATGTTAGAAAGTAAGAGGAAGGCAAAAATCACTTCCTTAGTCTGTATAGTTTACCATGCCTCACAAGCCAAAATGCTGCTAGAGCTATTTTCTGATCCTCTATTGTGTATACCTCAGTTTTCCAGGTAAATCCAAAACGCACAACTGGAAGGAATGCAGTCTCTCCATTTGGAAAAATAAAATTTTAAATTCTTTATTAAAAAGAAAAAAGGAAGCCTCTTGAAAAGCTTTGGTGTGAAAGTGATGAAAACTGAAGTCATTTGTTTAGCCCCAGCACAGGTATGGTGCTGTTCCAAGAACGTACCTCACTTCTGAGTTGGAAGGACTACTTGTAGGGATGAAACGGCCCCTCGGGACCCAAATCCACTCAGCCCTTGGCTTCCCCACTGAGCACTGCTATATGGGTGCCAGGGAGTGCCAGGCAAGCCAGTGGTTTTTATGATGTGGACAGACATCCAGCAGGGAATTGACTGAGTTAATATTGTTTTAATAAAATTCTTCTGATATATAAAACTCTACTAAAAACTTACAGGGCTATGGAATGGCCACTTTGAGCCTTGATGTGTCTGTGGAGAAATGGATGTTAGCACAATAGGAAAAAAAACTACAGTTTGCTGGAAATCTATTCAGCCTGGGATCAGATTTTTTGCTCTATACCTTTACCAGATAAAACATATATAAATGTAATGTTCCTTTACACTGAAGCAAGGAATTTCTTGTAGGAAAACAGGTCATTAACAAATGACGGTGCTTTATGATGCAGTAGAAGATAAAAAAAAATAGTAGTAGAGTAAGTGGGATAAAAAAACAACAATTCCTGAAACAATATGTGTACACTGCAGCATGGGATTTGCTTGACTTCAGTTTACGCAGCATAACTTTGTCAGTTGGTTATAGAGAATGCTTTCCTCCCCTGTGACACGGAGTTTAAAAGTATTTCAGATTTCTACTCGGTTAGGTTCCAGGAATCATAAAGAGTCATCTTGAGCATTTTTCAGCTTCAAATGATTTGGTAACCAAGTATTCCTATGAATCATTATATCCAGTGGGGAAACTGAGGCAGAGCAGTTGTTATCACAGAGGAAAAAAAATTATGGAATAGAGTCAGGATTGAATGCTAATCCCTCTCCCCTCAGTGCTCACTCTGAAAAGCGCTGATTAAAACAAAGTAGCAAGATTTGAACATTTCCCTGTGATGACACGGAATTGATTTAAATGCCGTTGTTCCAGCGGGATGCCTCTGCCACTGTACTCAGATCACCAAATTTAGTCCTGCTGTGAGCTTGTGCAACTCCCACATAAGTCAATGGGAATTATGGCCAGGCTACACCAGGCCTAGACTTGGCAGCGAGAAAACAGCTCTCATGATAATGAAGCAAACTGATTTCTAGTGAATGCTAAAAATTCCTGGCAACCTAACATTTCTCTCCTCCTGCCAAGCGTCATCAACATTATTTTTTTGGGTGGATTCAGATCTCGCAGAGCAGAGTTTTCCATTACATGCCCCTAATTGTTAAAAATTGGGCCTGCTATAATACTTGAGGACTAGTCTGTTTAGTTGTGCCTGTTACCATAACACCGGGGTGAAAAACTGCTGCTCTTTCAGCTGGTTAAGCCACGGCGTACAGTAGCAGCCCGCCCAGCAATGTCAAGGCATTAGACAGAGGCAAAGCAATCCACAGTCAACAGAATGAATGGAACAATTCACACTGTTGTACGTAGATATAGAGGTTAAACCCAAACACATGAAAAAGTGATGCTGGAAGCACTTGGGAACAGCTGGGCCAGATGAATAACTCAATTGGATGCCATGAGGAACAAATTAAACAACTGACTGGAGACCAGGCTGCTCCTGTGACAGACACTTTAATCAGGAAGTCAAAAGCTGATTGACAAGATGAAAAGCTGGATGACATGAAAAATGGAAACAGAAGGAACAACACAAGAAAAGGGCACCCTGGGTCAGCATGCTGACAAAAATAATCAAGTACGACAGGCCATAATCCAATCTTCGAATGTTTGGCATGGTGCTAGTTATGAGAGTCTGCAGCCAAGAGGAAAGAAAACTATTATTAAGTGAAGGAAATTATCTGCCTTTCTAGAACTCACTGGTATGTGTTCATCAGACATTTGCTCTCTACCCACAATACGTTATATATAAATATACATATATATACACACACTAGAAATAGCTTATGTTGAATAATATGAAATAAAATTAAAACAAATAATTTATGTAGAAATAAAGTAGCTCTACAGCAATGTTAAAATAAGTCACTGCTTTTCAAAAGTCCACAGCTAAACAGGTGTTGACACTGAGTAGGTGTGAAAAGTGGAGACTATTGAAGTAAATAGGCTTTTTTTTTCCCCAGCAACTAAACACAGCTATTCCTTTTGAGCTTTCTATAGAAACCAGTTCTGACTAAGCTTTGAGACAGGCTGTATCTGGTGCTACATCTGCAAAATGGAGGGAAATTTGAAATGCCTCTGTTTTATTCACTTAACATGAAGTTCTGCTTTAAAAAAACTGAGCAGCTGGAGTGTGATGATTGAAGGTAGGATTTATAAGAGTGACAGCTTGCAGTTAATGTCCTAAATTCATCATTTTCTACCTAAAAAGTTAGCCCTTTTTTGAAGGATTGACTAGCTCAGGTCAAAGAGGAATTTCTAGGTGCTCGGAGCTTTTGGAAATCAGGTTAGTCATGAGCCTTGCATAGGGCCCCCCCACCTGGAGTAGGTTTTTGTTGAGTGTTACACTAGGTATACGAAGTGAAATTCTGCTCTACCCAAGACAAATCCAAATGAGTTTATTGAAGCAGGAGAGGAAAATTTGGCCACACCTCCAGTGTGTCCCATTCCAAAACCAGGATGGAGAGGGATTCCAAGGGGAATATTGTATCACGAATGATAACATCAGAAGCGATGAGCAAGATGTAGGAGTGTGTGGCCTTGGCAAGAAGAATTTGTGTACATCAGGTACTTGCATGCATCACTGTACACAGAGGCTTGTCATGTACATCGGCAAATAAAGGAACATTGAGCACAGTAGGGCATGAGGTTCTAGCCTTTATTTAAATGTTGTTTCAGTTTCTGTCAAAAAGGACATAATAAATTGTCTACCAATCAAGCTGCTGAGCTGACTTTTTGTTGTTGAAGTGCTATATTAAAAGGAGCTATTAAAATAATATCCTGACTGTGAGGCAGAGGAGCTCTTCCTGCTAGAAAGTTACCAGTTAAAAAAAAAAGAGAGGGAGAGAGAGAAGCAAATTGAAAAAAAAAAAAAAAAGAAAGAAGGGAAGGGAAGGGAAGGGAAAAACCATTCTGAAGAAGAGATTAAATGCCACACTATTTATGAGTAGGACTTTTTTCCAGTCGTCTACGTCTCTTGCTTCTGTGTTCGGGATTTGTGTGTGTGTGTGTTTTCGTAGCTTTTTGTATCTTGGATTATCTCTGCCCTTTTCTTTACTTTCTTCCATGACTTCCCATGTCAAAATGTGGTTCTGTTTCAGTAAGAGCATGGACCCAGGGAATGATTTCATCTCTCCATTTGCTTGTTTTTCTAAAAATTAATAACTATTACCAGAAACACAAAATGTCCTCTAATGGTGTTGAACTGTACCCAAGCTGATGTTTACGACAGACAACGATGTAAAAGTTCCTTTAAGCCCCAAAAATACTTTTGAAAGAGAAAAAAATGGTGCTTTAGACGGTGTGGTAGATTAAATGTTTTCTATTTTCTTCCTTATCTTTGCCTGCCTTTTCCCTAATGTCTGCCTTTGTGGTGTCTTTAAGACTTTCTATTCTTGCTTTCCCTGTAATGTGTGCAGACGCAGAGCATGCTGTGATCCCTCTAGGAACTTTGTATTTGTTCTTTTCTTGTTTTACTGTTCTCTTGCTTTAAGATAAAGGTCATCCCAACAGGAAGCACGGTATATGCTTGCTGCTGGTGTAGGTAGAACTTATGATAAATGAGCTTTGTTCTTGATTTAAATTCTGGTAGACAGATGTTTTTGCTTTAAAGAGTGCCACTGTACTTGAGACAAGTTTCTTTCCTTTCTGGATGAAGAAATCAAAGACTATTCATATGTACAGAGAATGAATAAGCCATTTTCCCCTAGAAACAGATTTTGCATCTCATGCTCAGAGTGTGGAAGAAGGGATTGGGATATACTGTGCTCTATCTGCCCTGCTCATGAGATGGGCAAGATTAAAGGAAACTGTAGGAAGGCTCTGGAAGGCAGGATTTATCATCCTGTAGCAGATCCTCGAAAGTTAAACGTCGTAAATCTCTAAACAAAAAAGTGCATAGAATCATCCCAGCCAAAAGGCTGGTGAGTATATGCTATAACAAACAATATTTCATTTGCTGAACTGTGGGCAGAATGTCAAGCTTCTATTTCCTATGTTTTTTGGCTAATCAGTCTTGTAGCCTGAATCAGCATGTAATTTGCTTTAAAATAAAATAAGGGGTTTGTATGCATGTGTATTTCAGATATAACGAGAGAAGGTAACTGAAAAGGATTCCTCCAGAGCTCACAAAAAAAGAAAAAAGCGGCTTCTGACTATGATGAGCTGAACTTAGGTCAGAAAGCTAGTTTCTCCCAATTACAAAGAGATATTTTATAAAGGAGCTCTATTCAAAAATTATTAGTTTATGAATAATTATCAGTGCAGTAAATACAATAATTTCTCGGTATATTATGTTAAAAGTAATTTCCAAAGAGAGTTATGAGTTTATATTAAATTATTTAATTGGGGGTTATAATATATTTACTAAAATGTGTATTTCACATTTTTTTTCCAAATAACCTGTATAAACGATGTGGATATAGACCTAGGACAATCCAGGTTCAGTCCAGAAATGAAGGCACTGGAAGATAGCCTGAGTGCAAATGGGACCAGCGAGGTGACCAGGGAGCCGGGAGGCAACACATTGCTGAAGGGACACAGAATCTGTGCCTGGATCAGATTAACACTGAGCTCACAGCCAGCTGGGTTGACAGCAAGCCACAGTTGTTCACGCAATGAACAGGTGAAAATGTGATGGTCAGGGAAGAGACGAGGTGTCAGAGCGGCACAGCCCTCCACATCTTTCCTTTGATTTGCAGGTGTTAGGGGCAGAATCGCCAAGTCTAGCTCAGCTGATATGTAATGAAAAATGCTCTAGAGGTCAACAGTTGCTAACTTGAAAAAATAGGAGTATTATCCTCCAAGCCTAGAGATATTGTTTGATATTGTATGGTTTGATTTTTTTTTTTACCATTTACAAAAATAAAAGTATAGTATATGTGTTAAGATGTCGATGGACATTTTTTGGCAATGGATTTGTTAGAAGATTATTTTTTGCATAATCATGATTAATCTGATTAATTAATTAAATTAATTAAATGACTAATTTATATATCTGTCTATTAGTCTATAGATCTTCATTTACATTAGGTCAAAGAATATTGACCATGCATGATGAAAGTAGATGCACAGGTATATGTTTTGTCCACTAACGAAGTGCGGTTGTCTCTTTATTAGAATGGGCTCTCAGTGGGACTGATCCATAGCTCTCACCCAGCTTAGATGTGAAATACAAAAGTTTGTGCTATCAAAGCTAAAGGAAATACAGTTAGTCATTGCCCAGATGGAAACTTGTTCAAGATCTCTTTTTTACCATTTTACTAAGTAAGTTGCCTGTTTGAAGAGGGGTCATGGTGAGACCTCCAGATGTTTTAAGGTTTAAAGTCTAACCAAAGTCCATTTCCTACTTGTGCTTTGGTTCTCTAGTATAGATACTTGGACAGGTGCAATTTCTGCTGCTTTCCTTCTAACAACAGGTATCTATCTACAAGCTGGATACTTCACCAGATGGTCTGGGTGCCTTCAACCTCCACCTCCAACTCTTACCTGTCAGACTTCCTTGAATCTCCAAAATACATGAAACTACTGCCATGTAGAAGACTTCTTTAACCAGTGTCGAATAGGTACAAGGATGCAAAGACACATGGATTTTGCATAATAGCCACATACATTTCTTCTCTGTCTTTGGTGACACAGAAATATATCCACGCACATGTTTCACCACCCCAGGCCCTTTCCCCTGACAGGATATTTCTTAAGCTGAAGATAGCATTGCCTGTGATCCCTTCATTTTCTACAGCAATGCATTATTTTTGGATTGAGTTGCCTTGCCTCTACTTTCGCATGTTTTGACCTGTCTGCTTTTTAATCTGTCTGACACATCCGTCTGTCTTGCACAGCCTTTGACTTGAGAGGCATTTATTTAAAAGCCAGCCTCACCACTTGGATATCTGTGTTCTGCTGCTGGTAACTGTCACAAGCACAAAATATCTAGTCCACTGTCCAAAGGATCCTCCCTAATGACATCTTCTAGTTCCTGCCTTATCCATGCATGTCCGTGGTAGGTCAAAGACCGGATAGTTTTCAGCCTGACAGCCTCATAATATCAACCATGATTCATAAGCTGCATGATTAGAGATCTCCCTCCCTAAACATTGCAACCATTATAAAATGATTTTGAAACTCCTAGCAACGCTATCACTTTGAACTCACCCATCTGCTTATTAGCTAGACACAGATCTGCCTAACTTGAGAAATCAAAGAAAAGGAAGGATGGTCCAGCGTTTTAGGATTTTTTGTTTGGCTTGAAATATTGTGACCTTTAGCAGATCGCTTTGAAGTGGATGCAGAAAAGAACTTAAGCAACATAGCATCCAACTCCCACTCAATATAATGGGATCTACAGTCCTGTGTTAGGTCTCCAGGTTGCCTGTGCAGTACTGCCCATGCTCTGCATGAGAAGTGTTAGGTGTTTGAGGGCTTGAACTACAAATGTCTATTTGTGGAGCTGGTAGAATGCTAATGGAACAAGGACTGTTGAGGATAGGAGCCCACGCTCAGCAGTGCTACCTCAGGAGTTCAGGGCAAAGTGAGAGCAGGACACCCACCTCAACTGGCATTTGTCCCCAAATGCTCTCTAGGGGTAGATGTAGGGCACTTCATCCCAGGGGATCAGGGCGAGAACAGTATTTGGTGGTGGCAGCAAGCCCAGCTTTGTCCCTCCTGGACCTGAACCTACCAGAGCACTAACCACCAGGTTACCAATCCTCCTATTGAAAATATTTCACTTGAGTTGGAATAATTAAATGTTAATTGGCCAGAGGAAGCGCTAGAATAAGTATGACTTCATAGTCAGTAATTATGGCACCCCCTGAGGAGGAGGTTAGTGGAGGAAATCTGGGTTCCAGTCCCTGCTCTAATGACTATTTCATATTTCTTTAATGTCTGTGTGTGTATATATAATATAAAATGTATTGATATAATATGGTATAATCTAATGACGTAACATTAAATAGCCATTAGAGCAGGGACAAAACGTAGGTCCTCCCCCTTGGGGAAATGCTCTAATCACAAAGCAATGGAGTCATGCTTATTCTCTCACTTGGGCTCTCCCTGGCCCAATGAATAGTTCATTATTCTAAGCACACTGGAATTGCTTCAAAACAGGTTTGTAAAAGCCTGCCTTGTGCATATGATATGGTCTCACAGTTCAAGAATTCACACAGGGAGATGTGGGTTCCAGTCTCCTCAAACAGAGGGTAGACTTAAATCCAGCCCTACTAGAGCCAGATGAATGTCCCTGGTTGAGCTGTGGGGCCTTTGGAAGGGGTCAGATAAGGTTTTCTGTGTGGGCAGTTTGGGGAAGGTTGGTGCAGGAGGATGACTCCAAAAAGACATGCCAGTTCATACCAGTTTCAGTTGGGAAAGGCAAGGTATCCTTTGGCTGCTGGTCCCATAGTGGTCCTGACTGCTTGCCACTGGGAAAGCTTGGGAAGTTCTGGGAAAGTTTGAAACAGGCTTCCAGATACTTAGAAAAAAAATCTGGAAAAAAAGTAGGCATTCTGTGTGCCTTTAAGCTAAGTAAGAAGTAGTTGCTGGGAAAAAAAATAGTGGATGGAGACTTCATCATTCATCAAAGCAATGAAGCAGGATTTGCACAGGTAAATCCTTACGCCATGGTCAGATGCCAGTTTAGTAAACACAAGTGGTGCTTCTAGAAATTGCCATTAGCTACCTCTTTGCTTTTATTCTGTGCTGGTATTACTATCCTGATAGGTTCGCTGGGACATTGGTTTCTGTGAACACTTCTTGACTAGGAACAGTCAAAATTCATCTTAAATAGCTAGAAGGAGTGGTTCTGGATAAAGTGGCCTTCTGCTTCCAGGAGTGGTTCCTTTCTGTGCTTAAGAGTTGTAGACGATATGAAGAAGCAGCTGTTTGACAATAGTGACTTTTGGACTTGGTGTGTTTGGAGCAGCTGGTGTCTGGTAAAACAGCATTCAGGATTCCTCTGGATGAGGAAGACAGTCTGGCTAGAGCCCTACTGTATTGGTACCTAGGTACCTCACATGCAAAATATAATAGGTTTTTAAGTTTCCTTTGCTTCTGAGGAGTGTTAGAATAACATTGGAACTTCTGTGCTAATAAGACCAATGGAAAAAAAGTGATTATAAAATAGTTTGGGATGCTGTAGAGGAGACATTTTTTAATTGAATGGTTTATATTTTGTGGAGGCTTGTGTTCTCTGCATTTAGAAAGTGCCCATGGGCATCAACGGGACAAGGTTTCCCTGCCTAAATTGCCAGCATGATTCAAACATTTTGGCTACTAATCCCTCCTAAAATGCCAAAAATAATTCAGTATATTGATTTTTTTTTTCCTGCTTACTGCCACTGTTGCTGCAGACAAGTATCTAGTGAGAACCGGGATAACAGAGCTGCTCGTTTCAGACAGGCTCCCAGAAAGCACCATATGATTAAGATTTTCAGTCACTTTGAACCAGTGACCTGCTACCCATGAATGAGGAGAAGGTGCCTGGCCTAGCTGCCGTGGAGGAGCTGCCCTTGTGAATGTGCTGTGCTGAAACAGGCATGACTTTAGTCCAGAATAATGACTCTACCTGCCGATTACTCTGGAAGAGCTAAATATAGCAGAATAGATGAGTAGTCTCAACAACCCTGTAAAGTCAAGGTCCTAAATGAAAAAATCTCTCCCTCTCTGAACTTGCTTTTAATGGGCGCTTTGTCTCATTAAAACCAAGGAGCATATGGCCATTGATTTCAATAAAGGACTTGGTGCTTTGCCTATATTGTGAAATAGTAATAGCAAAAATTCTGGCTGATGGAGAACGGGCATGGTAAATGTAACTCACTCTAAAACAATGAGTCCTGCATTATTTTAAGCATTTTCTGTAATTATTTTATAGTCTTTCAGTCTCAGTTGAGAATGGCTGAAACATATGGCACAAGGGTGAGCAGAGAAATACTCTGAAGGTGATATGCATGCTAGCTTAATGAGGTGCTTTGAAAAGCTGCTGTTGTTACTCTAGCTGCAGCTTCTCTATACAAAGGATGGTCTGATTCATGTTCTGCTTACAGCAGATCACTGGGGAAACCTGTGTTTGTTCAGCCAAAAGTTTCAGAAATTACTTCTGCTTTTGGAGAACCAGCTTGAGATACCTTTGGCCTGACTTTGAAAGGTTCTGAGACACCCTCCTCCTACCTGCCTCTGCTATCCAGTACGAGCAGTGGTGTTAAGACCCTCAAGAGATAGTCATTACTTGAATAGTTACCTGTGCCTGCACATAGAATGAATAACAATATTGTAACTTTTGAGAATTTGGCAGAAAACGAACAAAAAATAATTTAGTCCAATTCTTAACATTTATGCATCTTTATCTCAGAACGCAAAAAGTAGTAGTCCTTTATTTCTGAAAATGTTCTTAATTATCCACTGCAGTGGAGTCACCATTTAATTAGTTCAGAGAAAAGTAACACTAGATGGCTCAGGAAAATGAACCTAAGATGTAAATTACAAAGGCAATGAGTGTAGGAAGGCAAAGGAAATGACCTGAATTGAAATTTTGGCCAGGGCAGCTAAAGCTAACAGCCCTTTTCTTGCAGAAAAAAATACCGCAGGACTTCTTATAATGACCACTGTTGGGAGATGGGTGATGGAATGAATTATCATGATGCGTCTCTCTCAGCACTGTGCGAGGGCAGTGGCTCAGGACTGACTCAGGCATTACCACATCAGGCAGCACTTGAGGTGCTCTATGCCAGTCTGACAGCCCCTTCTCTCTTGCTTCAAACTGTCAACAAGATATACGCGTTACTGCACTTGAAAAGTTTTGCAGAAAATTACAAATAGTGCAACACCCTTTGGGAATGCAGCTTAACCACAAGCTGTGGAGAACTGGCTTTGCTGGGCAAGGGGGCTGGGGCTGGTGATGTGTTTAGGAACAGTGGTTATGGAGCACTTACCTCCCCTGGTAAAAGCCTGACACTAGATTTGTGACTTTTTCATGGCACTGGAAATATGTCAGGAGTGGTAGACAGGATTGGTGAATGTTTTGCCTTTTTCCTCCGGGCCAGAGAAATGTTGCTGCCCCGGCTTCCAGAAGAAACTTTTGCCAAAGCTTTGGATCAAGCAGAAGTTCCCGCTTGTCAACACAGCTTGTGTCTGTATGCCTGGGAGGGAATATTTATGAAAACATCACTTCAGCAATTTTCAAGTTATAGGAGAGTCTAGAAGTTACTTAAGCAGTTCAAGAAGCTTTTTGAATTTGTGTAGCTACACAAGACCTGTGTGTGTGTGTGTTTTTTCTCTCAATACAAATTCAGCAATTGATTAGTCCATCAGACTAATAATATAGGACTAACATAGGCGTTCTTAGACATTTTCTTAGCATGAAACACCCCTACGAGACAAAAATGTAAAAGCCACTTCCTCCCACAGCAGTTGTTTACATGGAAAAGGAGCATTAGGAAAGTATTTAAGGTATTTTTTTAGCGGCCTTTTAATGCAGCTTGGAAGCTGGAAACCAGGAGTGCTGTGGTCTAGCTATAAGATGCTGGGAGCTGATGTATAGCTATGCAGCTGCAAATAGGTGGAGATGGCCAACATCCTTAGGCAAGTATCATCTCCAGTTATTCACCACCAGAATGGTTTCCAGGCGGGTGAGGCAGAGCTCATCAGGGCGAGTGAGCACATTGCAGTGGGTGTGCGGTGCTGGGACCGGCTCCGCAGCTATCGGGGCAGACAGCAGAGCTGGCAGGGGTGGGAAGGAAGCGACAAGCATCCCGGGAAGAAGGGGTGGGCGAAGAGGCAATAGCAGTGGCATCTCCAGAGCGGGGGAGGAAAGGACGGAGCGGGCTGGACCAAGCAATCCATGCAATTTTCTTTCGAGTGATGCCTCACTACAGCTCACTCATCTGCAAGTAATTAGGGTCTGAAAGGTTAGCATGTAGAAAAATCCTGGTTTTATCTGTAAACAGAAGTGATCTGAATAAATGCACAGAGAAGAAAGGTAGGGGGAAAAATCCTAAAATACTTCTCAAAAACAGGAACCCGGCTTTTATCTGAACGCATATTTATCTGAACACAACTAGCCATGTCCACCTCTTCCCCAACACTTCATCCCACCCACAGCAAAACACTAGAAGATGATAGAAGGCAAGAAGACACCATGGAAGCTGAAAATGGGTATTACATTAGCAAAATGTGATCGCCCATGTCAGAACAACTTATAAGGCCATGGGCAGTTTTCTCAGTCCCCATCAGAGCAGCCATGGCATCCTTTCTACAAGGTGGCCAACTCTTGCTGCATTGTACCACATCACAGCACATCGGTTAAAATTTGCAAGTTATTTTCTAGCTAATTCCTAATGATTTGGGAGAAATCTCAGAATAGTGATTGAGTATTCCCAGTTCCCAGTAGTTCACCCTGGATGTATTGGATGTATTCTTTTTTTTTTTTTTCGTTAAATCTTACAGGTTTGGAAATCAGCTGTCTAAGCTGGAGGAGCTCTTTTCAATACATAGGGTTGGCAATACTTTTGCCAGTGCAAAAGCACTTTTGCAAGTGCCTTTCTATTCTATTTTCTGCAGTGTTTTTCTCTTCTCAAAGGCAGTACCTCTAGAAATCCAGTATTTAACCCACCCTCCTCATGTTGCTAAGAGTATTGTTACTCAAACTCCCTTCAACAGCCCAAGGGATAAATAAACTCAAATAAAACTCACAAGAAATGTTACTATTTGCTAAATTACTAGCACTCCTTATTGCAACACCAAAGAGCATTCCAGAGTCTCATCACCAGCTTGGGTTTTGAGCCCAGATATGATGGCAGGATGTTGTGGTAATGAGCTCAGATATGTTATGCTTGCCTTACTGCTTATGATCAAACATTACAGGTACCATCACTGTGACAAACTTACTCCACCCAGTTTACATGCAATGCTTGAAGGAGAGAAGCCTGAAATGCTGAATATTAAAAAAGGCCTTTTTCAATCCAGAGGGGAAAGTTATACCATCCAGAACCTTCATCTCCGGGCTATTTTTCATTAAAGCATTCTATCTTTTTCAAATCTCTTGTTATTTTTGAAGTGTTCTTCTCTTTCAAAGTGAGGATAAGGCTGAAAGTTCTTGAAGGACCTGCTTGAAGGACAAGGTCTTGAAGGACAAAAAGACTTTTCTGAGGTTTTCCCCTTGTAGAAGGGAAACATAGTCCAGCGACAAATTTATGTTATTACATGTACATTAGGATCGTAAACTCTGGTGATGAAGCTAGAGAATTTGATAGATCAACATCCTATATCAATCTGCAATAGCTCCTTCCATGGCTGTCTGAAAATGGCATCAACATAAATTGGCTAGGGAGGGTGGGATCACATATTCCAACAAGTTAAATCTGTCAGCCTGTAATGCACATAAATGACATAAAATATAATTGCTTTTGAATTTGGGCCCCTTCAGGCTTCATGTTGATTGAAGAAAAAAGAACCAGATTTTTCTTCAAAAAAAAAAGAGGCAAGATAAATATTCTCTGGTCTATGACATGTTATAGAGTTTCTAAAAGAAACCAATTCATTATTTAATTATTGGGTGTGTTGATCATGTAAAATATAATTGGCCCAGGGCAAATAGCAGTACAACCCTGAGAGCTGGCTGACGGAGCTTGTATAATATACTTTTTGCCAACTTTTTTTTCTGCTGTTAAAACATTGTAAGATGAATTAATGCTACCTAATTTTTCTTCCAGTGTTTCAGAAATAAAAAAGGCCCAAAATAAAGACTTTCCCCCTTGCTGATCACCACCTTGCACTAGCAAGTAACTTAGAGACAGAAGAGCTAGTAGTGAGCATAAATATTGTGATAGGAAAGGATAGCTTTGTTTAGCTAACAGCACTTTGAAGAAAAAGGCAATCTGTTTAAAACAGTCACATTTAATCCTCAGTTCTGTGAGGAATTCCTCCTGGTACAGAGAGCAAAGAACCAGTTCTTTTCTGGTTAGCAGTATTGGTGTGGATCTGGAAATAAGAATAAAGTACAGAATTTACTGGGACATAGTGCCATTCTAAGTAAGTGAACTAATTGAGTTGAATTATATTAATAAGGATGAAACTGGCATAGGGGTTTTCTTTACAATGTTTTATAAGCAAATATACAAGGAATAATATATAATTTCTTTAAATCAGCAGTTACTTCTTAAACAGTATCTGTTGTGCTCCAAGCTTTCTCTGTGTCTATGGATGTTCCTGTACTTATTCTGTGGTAGCTATTTTCCTGTTAAGAGGCAGGAAGTAATTGAAATGAGGATTGAAAGAAATTCATGACTCATGTCCTCATGACTCTTCCATCTTAGCTTTCTTTTGTGCTTGTTCAGCAGCTTCTGACATCTGGGAAGAGCACATTACTTCCACAGGGTTTTCAGGCAGACAGTGGCAGGGAAAGCCCATTTGTCCAGACATTAGAGAAGGAAAATTCAGAGAGAGAACAGAAACTGTGATTCTAGCAAAAAACAGTTGTTTCAAATTGTAGGGATTTTCTTCTCCTTGCCATTCCTACCTTAAATATCCTAAGGACTCTGCCTTTTTTTTTTTTTTTGTCAGAGGTCATATCGTACCCTCACATTTTGTCCAGTCTCCTCAGATCCAATGCTTTTCACTAAGTAAGATTCATTCTACAATAACGTGGTGTGCCATCAAGAAAGCCACAAGTACTAGAAAAAGAAACAGAAGTCCCTACTAAGAAAATTATTGAGTTCTGGACTCCCATAAAGAAAATCAAAAACCATATCTGGATGATTTTGACCCAGTGGTGTTCCCTCTTAAAATAATCTGATGCTCTATTCCTAAATTAAATGAACCTCCTGGAAGTTGAGTATAAATGTATCCAGAACAAATCTGGGAGGCTTGCTAGCAGAGGGCTTCAGCGAGGCGGAGATTGAAGGCAAGGACCTAGACTGACTCAGAGCCTGGTTGCCCAATTTCAATTTTAGGGCAGGAGACCTTTGAAATTCCTATTTAATACCTGAGTGTAGTTGACCCTTGACTCCCATAGCAGTGATGGTAGAGGTTTAAGAACCTCCTAGGTTTTCCCTAATTTGAGAACCTTTAAGTTTCCCCTCTGCATTAGTTATGGGGTGATTGGTGCATGTCATGGGCAGTTACCTTACCATTGAGAGCTGTGGGCTCCCCACTGTGTCAGGGAGCTCAGGAGTTTCATGGGTAGGGGTGAGCCCAGCACCCCTTCATGAAGCAAGTCCAGGGACACTAACCTTACTCACATATGCTCTTTCTTTCCCAGTGTTAATAACACAGGATTGCCTGGACTGTGAAGAGGCAAGTTACAAGTTTTCAGTGTATGAGTTCTTTCAGGTTACATTAAAAAATGAGGCTTTGCCTTCCACAAGACTGAATTTTATTCTATGTCTAAAATAGCTTTCGTTGGCTGTGCAAATAAAACATTTCCAGAGCAGCAGCTTTCTGAGAATGTATAAACAAGATGGAATTCTGTCTCCTAGATGACTGAATTTTACTCTCCATCTAAAATGGCTATCATTGACTACATCATCTGCAGCTATATTGAGGAAGGAACTGCTCTCCATTTCACCCTATATATCATCTTACAGTGGCATTTTCTGAGCTGGGAATTGCTTGGCGATTTGCCAGCAGACAAATCAGTGCAGGAAAAGGGATGCATTGATCACATTTGTCCAACTCTGGAGGTAAAACCCACATCTTAGCCAGACTTCTGCTCGCATTGAAACTGCTTGTCCACCTGGTAAAAATGTATCTGAGGAGAAAAGGATATGAGAGTAGAGACAAAAGTATAATCCATATTACCATAGTTAATCTCCCTGCTTAAATTATAGGTCCAGCAGAAGATATTATTTATGAGTTTTGAGCAATAGTTCATGGCATTGGACCAGCTCTCTTCTATATATCCATCTTCTGAAACCTCAAAATTTAGTTTACTAACTAAATGTCCTTCTGTAGAACTGGTCAGTAGGCATGGAGCCAGGCATAAATAATAACCGCCTAAAGCCATTTAACTGAAAGTGAAAGTTAATTCAACCTGTTTGGGAATAAAAGCAAGGTATTGGCTTTAAAAACTCTAGATGTTTTTACAATTCATGAATAACCATTTTTCAGTCAGGCTGTGGTCACTAAAATCACTTAAATTAATTAAAAGGGCAGTGATTTGATTGAGAATACATACCATGAGTTTTAGCTGCCCCTGGCCAGCCTCCCAAAGCTTTATATCAAATCATATGGTCAGGCTAAATAGTTAACACTTTCAAGAGACTTTGCAAATGTACTCCATTATCACTAGTCCTCGCTAAGGCAGGTAAAACACATGGTCACCAATTGACGTGTGAGCAAACTGAGGCGTGCTGACTTGTGTGCAGGTATTTAGAGATGCTGAAGCAGAGATATTTCTAGAAGGCAGCAATTCCTAGATTTCGCGGCTATGGGTAAAGTCCAGTAGTAGTAGGTGTCAATTTACTTTCCACAGGAATTGATTCCATCATCTCCAGTTTCCAAGCGTGGAAACTGAGATACAGCAAAAAGACAGGACTGAAATCACCATGCAGTTCTGTGATACAGGCAAGCCAGGCCCTGAACGCAGGTTTCCCGAATCTTGACTAAATACTCTGTCACCATTTCTTCTCTTGGAAACTCTTTTAGCTGAGAGATTAATATGCTTTCTTTGGGAAAGTTCAACATACAGCCTCAGCAAAGTTTTAAATCTTATCCTTCTTGCAGTAGCCCGAGGAAGCGTGATTTTCCATTGGTTAAAAGGTTGACTTGCAAAACAGCCCAGTGGAAATAGTGGTTGTAATTCTCTGTTTTGCTAATGCGGGTGCACGGGGGTTAGCTGCAACCCGACTGACTCCAGGAGAGTTTTACTGGTGTAAAGTCACCGTAGCACAGCCTGGGAAGATCAGGCCCCAGCACATTTAGTAAAACAAACCGATAACAACTACCAAATCAACGCGGCTTCATTCTTCAACAAATTAAGCAAGGAATCTATTTAAACTGGGAATTAAAAGAAGCTATTAAAACATTCCCTCTGGTATTTTTATTCTGTTTACTCATGAGACCTGGCTCATGCCCCTCCAATTCACATTCAGTCCATATTTGGAGAACACTGCACTCGTCAGCATACTTACACTCAGGCAAATTTTAGATTTTTTTTTGTATACACAGTGTGCTTTTCTTATTATTATTTTTCTTAAACAATTTAAATCAGAAGGTTGCCCCTTTCATCTGGCTTTCAAAACATGACCAAAAAGGGATCTAGCTGCTTTATTCAATTAGCTGAAACTAACATTTCTCTTGTATTTGTTATTGCTTACTGGCCATCACATTCCATTCCACATGTCTTCTCTTAAAAAGAAAAAAGATGTCTCTGCTGTTCTCAAGCTGCAGTGGGGTGGGGGAACCTCAAAAAGCTTGGATTTGGCTTAGTTCAAATAAACAGCCCAAAGGTTGGATGCTTTTGTGAGACATGGGCCTGCAGATTTGGGCTGCAAATCTCCAGAGATCCCTGGAAATCACAACTGGGTCTTACCTTACCCTGAGCACTTTGTGTCTCTGCATTGAGATGTTACCTGGGTGAGGGACAACAAAGAGGGACTCAGCAGACACTGTCTCCAGGAGGCATCAAGCCTCCTCATCTCATGGGCAAGCACAGCTCACGAATGCCTTTACTAACAGGAAATACTCTGAGACTAATCCTTCACTAAGATATTAAGGTCTTTCACACCTTTGCATGGCTGTCACCTAGCTCCAGAGACAAATCAGGTCTGGAGGCTCTTCTCTTTTCACCTCTAAGTCTGGTTTCTGCTCAAGCGCAGAAGCTCCTCAGTGTGGACCGAGCTGAGCATCTGAGTATTTAGTTCCTTCCTAAAAGCAATTTGAGTGCCTGCTACAGGCAGGTGTCATCAAAAAACAGCTACAGAGGAGGCAAGTTTGGGGCACAACACAACCATGGAGCCTGCTTTCTTATGAAATGCAAGTAAAGGAGAAGTCTTTTTCCTCCTCATTCCATTCCCTGGGACCAGACTTAGAGCAGTCCATCATGGTGTGGGAAACACTCTCATCTTGCTCCTACTCCTAAGGAATTCAAGCCCACAGCTCTGTCTTCTGAGGAGAGGTCCTGACCTGTCATTAACAGGGACACATTTGTGGGCAGTTTAAAGCCATTCAGGGGAATTAAAAAAAAAAAAAAAAGAAGAACTAGAAAACAGAGAAGGACACTGAATAAGTGTGTATGTATATGTGTATAAATATATATGCATATATGTATGTGTGTATGCGTTTTTATATATCTATCAAAAAGAATAAGATTCTTTATGAACATATTGCCCCAAGTTTGGAAGGAATATTTTTTTGTTTATTTTATTCAATATTGGACAAATGATTACTGGAAAAATGCTTATGGACTCATCTAGTAGGATCAGGAATTCTGTAGCACATTTCTGGTAGTCTAGAGAGTTTATTCCCACCCCCCGGCTCTGAATTTGTGGCCCAACTGATCTCCAACGTAGTTCTTCTGTTGAGCTTTTACAAGTATCCCTGTTCTTAGCATCTTTTGAAAATACGATCCAAAGTTTCCTACTTTTTTGGAGAGAGAGAGCAGAATTTGACCTCTAGAATTTTTACTATTGCTCTGTTTAACTTTTATATCTGCAGGCAAGAGGAGTTTGCTTACTTGTCAAAAGAGTAGTTGTCTTTTATTTATTTATCCAGCAAATTTAAGCTGATATGTATGGGGAGTCCTCAATTAGGTGGTTTTAATTGTGTATAGAAATACATACAAGCAACCCATCTCATCTCTATCATTAACAGAAGGTAGCACCACACTTAATCCAGGCAAGGAATGTACATATATTTTCAGATGTGCTCTAATATCCTTTACAGTTCAGGCTGTTACAGCTTAGACCAGTTATGTAATGTTTTTTTTTATTAGGTACTTACCCATTACCATTAAGGTAGTCAGAAAGAATCAGAGTGTTATTTGGGAACAGAAGAAAAGAGCTGGCAAAAGGAGGTTGGAGATACAGCAGATCCACTTGTCCCCAGTTGCTGTCTCTTGATGTCACGAGAATGAGGTGGCCAGTGGAAGATGCTTCCTTGCAACCCAGCACCCAAATTTCAACCAAAGAGAGAGGCAGGGAATAGTATACTGAGAAAAATTGTCTCTCTGCCACATCCATCCTTTATCAGTTGGTTGCTGAAAGCAGAGGAGAGTGAAAAATCATGTGAGGAGAGGAAAATAGTTTAAAACAGCCATCAAAAATCTTCCTTGGCTCGTCTCTCTTTCCTTCTCCCCTTCCAGCCTTTCCTCTTCGAAGTTCATTTACATCTCTTAGGGCAGAATTTAAAAGTTAAAACAGAAATTAGTAAAGTCGGATCAAAAACTGGTAAAAATTCTTCCTTGCAGTAAATGAATCAGACAAAATTGTACAGGAAGACGGTGTACAAAAGCTGCTTGCACTTATACATCCCATCTTCAGAGCATCGACTTGCACTGCCAAAAATCCATCTTATTAGCTGCATTGTTCTAGTGGTTATTTTAATATTTATTTTGTAAAAATATTTTTTAAATATTTATTTCCCTGGGAACTCTGCTCTGTTGGGGGATGCTCATAGCAGCTCATAAAACTATGAGGAGCTAAAGTGGATTCTCCAGTCTTGTTTTCCATTCCTTCCTTCCATAGACAAATCTGCTTAAAATCAAGATTATAAAAGGACTTAAGCGGCTTAAAGTTAGGTTTATAAAAGGTCCTAGCTGTCCAAAGATACACTAGACATCCAATGGAAACAAGTCTAAACACCCCATTCCCATGTTTTTTAGTGGAAGGTAGGCATCCACTACCCTGCTTGTTTCCATAAATCTGACACTTAACTAAAAATTACTTGCACACACTTAGGCACACACTGTATGTAAATTTTGTCCTTAATAATCTGTGAACATACATATCAATGGGAATCAATCAGATGCTTTTAAAACACATTTTTTTAAAGTGCTGCCTACTGCAGGTAAAAGTATGCAAAACAGTAAAGATCAAAGTATAGTTAGGAAATGATTTTAATTGAGTTGCTTCCCACATGTGGTCCACAAATCCTGACTGGTTTCACCAAAACCGTCCCATAACTTACTGTGATTAAAGTGAAAGGGGCCATACTCTGACTGCACATAGCAAGCATCTTCCTGTTGTATTTAGGTAATGCCATAATGCAAACAGGCTTTGCATCCTTGACTGGAACGCAGAAACTCTGTCATGTTGCTGCTGTGCCCTCCATTACTGCTACCTCTAAGGGAATGCCAGTGTCTGAGCACCAGCTCCTGTGTTTTGAGAATCATGCTATGCCTCAGAGGAGCCAGTATATAGTATAAAGTGTATATAGTATAAAGTGTAGATTTGCATGATAAGGTGACACAGAAAAAAAAAGAGAAAAGAATCAAATCCCTAATAAGATCACTTTCAGAGCTTTAGTACAGCAGAAAACAGTAATTTCAAAACAAAACCTCAATTAAGGATAAAAATAATTCTGCAAATAATACTGTATTTGCTCGGGAAGTATGCAAAGTATCATCATGCGATTCTTAATCAACCAGAGAGCTGTCAGACACACAAAAATAAGTTAATTCTGCTGTTAATATTGCTGCACATTATAAATATTAATTGAATGTCATTCAACATTAGTTTCATTATTGTTTAGCCACTGTTTTACCTCCCCTCCCACCTTTTAAATTGTCAAATAATTGGCTTTCTTCTGCTCGTGTCTGTTCTCATAAAGTGGATTAATGTGGAAAAGAAAAGAAAGATCATGTAAACTAACAAGATGGACCAAACAATTATGCTTCTAAGCGTGCTGCAAGATTGCCCTTTTTACCTAAGTTTGATAAACCATGAAGCAAAGCTTTGGACTGCTGGCCAGCCCCAGCCTGGCTCCAGGCAGACTGCTGCACCGAGGAGAGCATGTGCCATCCTGTGCACCTACTGGGTATCATGGGCTCTCGGACCAAAATTCATGAAATGCCTGAAGAAAGCTGACAGACTGCCTGTGGGAGAAACTGTCTGCTTTTCTCATTAGCAAGAGCTAAAGGGTCTATAGCAGGGCCTTGCATGTGGTAAAAAGAACTCATTAATTGCTTAATTCTGTAGTTGCTATTTATGTCATTATTTATTAATATTCTCAGTTCTGACACTGGGGCAAATTCTAGCCTTAGTTAAATTAATCAGTTAATCACAATTTTTTAAAGAAAGAGTCTTGATTTCACTATTGTTCTTTTGGATTTCTTCTAATTAGAATCAAAATCTAGTCCATTGTAGGGTTCCTTCCCCATTTTCACCACTGAATGTATCTCTTTTTGCGTATATGCAGTGTTACACCACAACATGAACGGCTTTGTGGGCTTTAGTGACTGCACACTGTGATAGCTGTGAGGATGATTTTGCCTTTTACATTTTACAGATATGAAGATGCAAGTACCCAGACATACTTGACATACTAGAGAGCATCACACGGAGTTCAGGCAGAACCTGGATACATTTCAGGCCTTGCTGTAATCATCAGGCACATTTTCTTCATCATTGCAACAATTTCTACTGAGGATCTAATAATGTTCAAAGGACAGCCTTGTACAGGCATAAACAGCATTGCTCCTATTTCAACTGTGTGCAAAGCATTATGTTTCAGGCTTTGTATTGAGAAATCCAGTCATTTCTTCACCTATAAAAGTTAGTGATGTACATGTAGCATTTCAGTCAGTGATTTTTCCACCTCTGGGGACCTAATGCAAAGTACTGAGAAAGACTAGCCTCATGCAAGCCAGCTGGTGTGAAACATCAGAAGATATGGAAGGCTGATCAGATGATTTTTCTGATTAAATGCTCAAAGAGGGAAGGTGTCTACATGCATTTTGCCATTGCTTTTGATATTATTGCATTGTCTAGCCAGCACTGGTCATTAAGCAGAATTTCATGCATGCTTGGAACAGAGTATTATGATTCTTCCAAGTCCTTCATCAAATTTTTACTACTCCTCTTTTCTTCTTCCTGCTGGCTGAGAAGGTCATTTTAATACCTTATGAAAAAGTGTGCAAAACTTCAGCAGAAAAGTTGCGTGTTTTTAATCTTTTACGTTCACCTTACCAAACAGAATTTGCTGAGTTGAGGCACATGACTGATCCTGGTTTCCAGCTCAGCAGACACTGCTCCGTGCAGTCACTTTTCCACATAATCATAGAGCAGTTGGGATTGGAAGGTACCTCTGGAAATCTCTAGAAAACATGCTAAAGGAGGAGGTCACCTAGAGCACATTGCCCAGAATTGTGTCCAGATAGAGCTTTTCAGTATCTCCAAGGACAGAGACTCCACAACCTTTAACGGTAACCTGTTCCAGTGTGTAGTCACCCTCACAGTGAAAGTTTTTTCTTCTCTTCAGCTGGAATATATATTCCAAGGAGAGCTGTGTTAGGAGGAAGGAGTACTCTCCCCTAAAGCATGCAGGGGACTAGATGGGAGAAACGTTCACCATTCTGACCTACAATTTTCTATGATTCTGTGATGATTTTTACAAACACCAATAGCCACTCGTTTGAGAGTGTTACTACAGGTTTAGAGATGTTTAACTACCCAGAGATTTTGGGGTTTAGTATGGCTAAAAGTATGGCTTCCCACTGTATGATTTCTAAACAGCTTTTGTGGTCAGCATTAACTTGTTCTGATGATGGATGAACACAGTGACTATTAGTGGCTTCTGTTTTAGTGGATAAAAAAATCAAGAACTGAATGTTACAACCAATTAAATGTAAATTAGAATAGAAGAGTTAATCTGTAGTCAGAGGAAAATTAACCAAATAAATAGTAAAGCTCTATATTGTTTGATATTTTGGGGTTACAACTGGCTGGGATACTTTTTACAAATAATATCCTCTAACAAAATGCACATTATTGAGTGGTCCTGTTGCAAGGCAGCACCAGATTCTCACTGCTCACATGGTGAATAATTTCTCTTTTTTTGAGTCCAAAATTATTCAGGTCAGATTATAACAACTCTTCACTGTATCAGTCTTTTCACCTAATGAGCTCTTCTCCCTCCTAGTGTTTATCCTCAGATGTAGGCAGAAAAGAGTCATCTCCCTCACAGAAGTATTTTGCAAGGCAAGAAGAACCAAGATCTTAGTTTCTCTTCATATGATGGGCTCTTCTTTTCCCTGATCTTCCTGGTAGTCCTTCTGTGCATGTGCTTTAATTCTTCTTTGCAGACCTTTGATGGCCAAAAGATTTGTTCTGCATCCCTGGTGGAGCTTCAGCAGTGCCTTCTACATTGGCAATGATAGTTCTGTCTGTCCTGGAAATACCTTCCCTGAGACATGCATGACCACGTTTGTTCACCTTTATCACCCCTTCATATGTTGTTCCTCAAAACCTACCCTTTTTTTTTTTTTTTTTTTTTTTTACAGTTGGTTATAGGAATTTGTGGTTGGAGTGACTGCTTCACTAAGAGGACAACAAACACCAACATACTGTTTTATGTGATTGTCAAGGCTCAGCACAGTAACAGACTATAGCAAGATTGAAAATGATCATGTATTTCTCAAATATAATGCAATCCAGAATGCATCTGAAAAGGTGAAAACAAAAGAAGGAAGACAGGGCACAACCAGTGCCTGTATTATGATCTATCTAACAAATATTTTGTGTGAAGGGTAAAGAAACTGATGGAAACATGGGCCAGGCTGGTTATCTTGTCTGCTGAATTGTCAACTCTTGCCTGGATGACACGGAAATTATTGTTTTAAGCACAAAAGGATATGGATGGCTGCTTCAAGAAGCAGAGAACTGGACTAAGCAGTGGTGTATATTGTGTGCACAGTGGTATTAGCAAGGAATTACATCTGACTGAAGCATACTTTGGCTCTACATGAGCAAAGATACAGCACTTTCAGAAAGCTCTTTGAAACAGAAAGGTATTTCTTAAATGTATTCATGTATTTGCTTAGGATTCAGTGCACAGCCACTAGTCCAGTGTGCACAGTGGTTGTAAGTACTAGAGGTTCATGAGACCAATGTGTGTGTCAGTAGTCAGCTGAGTACTTTGATTTACCTAAAAATATAAGAAGACAAAGCAAGAAGAGGAAAACTTTGGCTAAGGCAACAAAAATAAATGCTGCAGAAGTCACACAGCTCTTGTGAGTCCTACCCCATCATGACACCTCTTCACTCACTTTTTTCTGTTCTTTGGCTTGTGCTCCCTCCTCTAAGACATGAGATGTGCACATTGGCCAAGGCAGCTGCAGTGGCTGCCTTGACGTCCAGCATGTCTGAGCGCTGGCTAGTGCGTGCGCCTGACACGGAGACTTTCAGCCATGCTCTGCATCTGTTCTGCAAGGTGCGGGGTCAGGCATGCTGGCGTGTGCCTGGGAAGGCTTCCCAGAAGCAAGCACCAGCAGGTGCTTCTTAAGGATTTGCTGGAAAAGCTTGGTAGAGAAGATGTGTTGGGGATCATGATGGGGAGGGGGTATAAATGACATTGAGAAATACCCACATGAGGAAATCTAAGAAAGCTGCAGCAACATAGACACCCCACGTAGCAGTGCAGGCTTATCGTGAGGTCCATCATTTTTTTAGGGCTTCTCTATTCACGAAAGTGCAGTGTAGATGTTGTGCATTCCTTTCTGTTGTACAGAAAAACTATCAAATTCATATAAAAGACATAAAAGAAGAGCAATAAATAAAAATGAAAGACAAAAGTAGACGCTTATTTAATCCTTCCACATGCCAATCATGGTTGGTAGGATTCAGATCTCCTTCAGAAGCGAGGTTGCATTTACAGGGCTGGATTTATTTTTGCTTTATCCCATATCATGATCATGACCCTCTCCTGATGAGCTGGTCTACAGCTGACTTGCGGGGGGACATGGCACTTATCCCAGCAGAGCCTGGCAAGGCTTGCCAGATGCTGCTTCCCTCACGGAGGCAGCGGGATGGGAACGGCGAGGATCCCAAGACCTGATGCCAACAGCCTGCCTTAGCAAAGCGTCAGGATGTGCCATGCTCCTCCTGCACAGCCCTGTTCTCAGGCACAAAGCAGGCCCCACGCCAGCCTGGGAGCCAGGATCGGAGACATGAAGTAAGAAAATTAGAAGATTTCAGGAAGGGACGTAGAATGTTTTTCTTTGCTGAGGCATATCGTTTATCTCCATGGCCCATGGCTGGGAAGGGGGAGAAAGCCTTCGTGGGATCACCATGATGTGACATGAAGTAATAAATAAAAAGCTGTTGATGGGCTGGGAAACTCCATTCTTTCAGCTCCCTATTGAGGACAATGATATTTTCATTTGCTAGCTCTAGCTCTTTCTATTTCTTGCCACCGCACACTTCTCAGCAATATTTCCAAAAACTTTGCAGCAATATTGCTACAAATACATATTTAAGATTTGATTACTCATTCTCCTCCACTAACATGTGCCAGACACGCAGCCTACTCTAGCAGATTACTTTTCTTAAATTTGTTATAGAAAGGTTAAATAAAATGTTGCTGAATATCTTTATGGCGTTTTAGCAAAAATCATAAGATGTTTGGTGATGCCACAAATGTGCCAGGTATTAAAATCAAACTGGCAAAATGCTATCGGCCCTTTACTCAATGTATCATGTCTCTGATTTTTTAAGCACCACTCATTGGTTCTACTGCATCTCAGAAGCACTGACCCACCACACTTCCCTCTGCAGATCGGAGGGCACAATGGAAAATCACTAATGTAATTCAAGTTTGAAGTGTAAGGAAAAGATAGGTGCCACCCTAAAAGTGATACCAACTGAGGGTAAATATAGTCCATGGAAAAGATATATGTATATATATATATTTAAAATAAAATACTGCTTTTGGCTTCTAAGGCAAAAGCAGTACCCTGAATAGAATGACTGATGCTGCAATGATAATGTGAGAACAGAAACATTCAGATGTCAGAAAATGTAGATTAAAAAGGGGTAAGGAAAGTTCAAAATCTTGTTTTTGCATCATTGAATTTATTCTTTAAAATACCACTATAGCTGGACAGAGATTTTGAACATGGTGTTTTGACAAGTTTTTTGTGAAAATTTCATATTTAAATAAAAGGAAGGCCAGGATAAAATGTTTGCAGATATTTTATTCTATTTTCCATCTGGTCTTGTTCTTACTGTTAAAAATTTTAAATTAATGTTTAGTTGACACACTCTAAGTGAAAATGCGATTTATCTTAAAATTGTATAGGCAAGAAACTGCAATGGAAACACTCTGTGGAGATTTAGGTTTCACTAAGCTTTGAGAGTAATTCAGGTATAAAGAAAAGAAAACTAATTTTAAATATTTTAAATCTTTTTTTTTCTTGGATTGCAATATCTACAACACATTTGGAATGTTTCAATGTTTCAGGAGATGAAAGCATCCATTTTTAAATCATTCACATTTGTGTGTCAACATCTGTTTTCTCAAGACTCAAAGGAAAGCATGGGCTGAAGCTGGCCAGATATTTAAAAGGCCATGTTAGGAAGGTACCAATGAACCAGA
The DNA here is from genome assembly GCF_000705375.1 of Tinamus guttatus. Next base: position 664,276 of record NW_010589945.1, read on the forward strand.
AAGATTTCAATGTGTTTTGATGTATGCTATTCTGAGAATATATGAGAGCAGCCTAAGACTTGCCAGTGTAAGTATGGAATTCAAAGCTATTTGGCACCCACTTGCAACCATCTTCCCTTGTCTTACTGGCACAAAGTGGTCTTAGTATGGATTAAAGGCAGATCAAAAATATTTATTTGCCATCCTTAATTTAATTACATGTGTTGTGCTGCCTTCAGGTATTTATAATTGAGTCATAGTACATACTTTTTTTAGAATAACAGAGAAACATACTTTACGTAAAAAGATGGAGTGAGATGCATTTTCTACCTGCTGCAGGGAAGTTACACCCAAATCTCTCATTAATGTTAATGCCACTTGTGCAGCTAACTCTTCGCACTACTCCCTGAACTCCGCTTTTAAGGCTCAAGAAAGGATGAAGGATGCCTCACTTCCACAGGACTCTTGCCAAATTTAGAGCACTGAAACTGAGCAAGAGTAATCACACTTTGTGTTTCAGAGTAGAAAACTGCCTCGTGGCCTGGAGAAGAGACTTACATTTTCACTTTCTTTTGTAAACTGCGAAAGGAGATACCAGTTGGGTACAGTCTGAGGGGGCAGTGAGTGCCAAAGTCTGTGTCATTAGTGGGAGCTTTATCTGAACAAAGATACTACAGTATGTAAACTGTTTGTGTATAAGTAATGGCTTATGCCTTTGCCCTTCGTGTGGTCAAATCAATACCAAGTTGCTAGTAGTAACAAAAGAATCATACTTCTGTTTTCACAGGGGATCTTTATATTTAAGTAAAATTTAAAAAGAGAAAAAATATTTTAACAAGTTGTTAACATGAAGCTGGAAACTGCTTGTGTGTAACCAAACCCTTGATTTTTGAGATGTTGGCAACACCTGAAACGTAAATTTGGGAGTGATCAAGTAACTAACTTGCCCAATATTTGTCATTTTGATACACTAAATAATGGACGACAGATTCAGAGTTTCTTCTAAAGTGTCTTTTTTTTTTTTTTGGTTCAGTGGGTTCTTGCCTTAACTTGGATTTTGAGAATTTCAAAAATTGCTATACACTGCTGTAACAAGTTTAGCCAAGTCCATTTCTAGCATCTCTGTCGAAGCTTCATGAGTGCTTAGAATAACTTTGCAGCATTTAATGAAACACAAATTATACAGTGTACACACAGGGATAAGTCTTCCTGAATACAGTAACTTTTCTGTGCCTGTCCGTACGTAATTTATACCGACATACTTAACATCTCTCAGGACAGTTTCATGATTCAGAGAGATACTTTCTCTCCAAAGAAATGAGACTGATCGGGCACAGTGTGGTCATCCAGCATTTTTCAAGTGCTTCTCTGTGTGTCACCAGTTAGAAATTATGGTTGACATAGAACTAGGTTTCTTGAAAAATTTCCCAAGTGGCTGCTACAGCAACAAAAGAGTTTCTTATCCACATTTCATACAAAACATGCCCTTTTCTTGTATATTACACCTTGACCACATTTAAAGGCTATAATCAGGAACCTGTCTAACACTGAGGGCAGCAGGGTTTGCTTACAGCATCTGATGCAGGGATATATTCATGTATTTCATATGAATATATCTTAATCTAAACTGGGGGTTAGCCTTGTCTAATCAGTTTGGTTGACCCAGTTCTCCTACATGGACTACATACATGCAACTAGTAAGTCTTTGTGCAGGGAGCAGGTTTTAGTGATTTCATCTTCTCTTTATTATTTACCATCCTGATTATCTTTTGTTTTGACTTTGCTGTAGTAAAACCCATTTAAAATAGCTAAAATGCTGCAACATCAATGTGTCACTCATCCAAGACTATCAAAACACTTCTGAGAGGAAGTGTTGCTCCCAGAACACAGATGAGGAAACCGAGGCACACAATTTATGTGACTTAATCTTGACTCAACCACAAAAAAAGGATATTTTGGTTTTCAGTCTAATCAGTATATCTACATGGTGTGATATTATTTATATACTGAGACTACTGTTCAGATTTAGGACTTGCTGAGTGTCTAGCATAGTACATAATGAATAGGAAATGATCTGATGAAATAGAAATAGTGGATGCAATAATAAATGATAGATAATTATGTATAATTGATTTGATCATTTATTGCCGCAGGATGTCATTATGAAGAGCTAATCAACATCATAATTAACAAAACAAAGGATATTAGCTAGCTATTATTTACTTTCATGTTTTGTTATTAATTTTCTGTTGTTATCTTCATGCAGTATACATCATTACACATAAAGTTTTTTTTTTCTATTTAAAAAATTCCCCTGAATTTCAGGTAGATATAGTTATTTAATCATATCAAACAGAGTGAATTCTATTTTTCAGAATAAAGGAACATTGAAATAAGGAAAAAGGAGGGGAAGAGGAAGAAATAAAGGGACAAAAATGGTCAATAACTCAATGTAAAGGAGTGGTATATGTATGTGGTATATAGTATTTCATAGTCTTCCAATAGCATTTGTGCAGTGAATTAGGGTATTTGCTTTGTATTTGCATTTTTGCTTTGATCTCTGTATACTACTTTGGTCAAAATTAAACTACCCTAGCTCTCCCTTACAAACTCAGTATGCTTTAAACACATCTGTTTTTAAGTGATAAAATAAAATTTTATCTAAAATCTTTGCAGCTTTTGTAGGACTCTTTAGACAGCTGTTCAAAGCAGGCAGATGAGTTATAAATTTGAGTCAAAAGAGCAGTTGTGTTTCTTCCACCTCTGCAATACTAATTTTTTTGGATATAACTTCACTACCATCAATCTAATATTGATCTTTTCTGCCTTTTTTTTTTTTACACTCCCTGACAGCTTTTGTAACGGAATTTTTCAAACAGAACTTTCAATGAACTGTAATTTATAGCTAATATGACTAATATGGTGGTGGAAATTTACCTGAAGAGCTACTATTTTATGTTAATCACCCTGGTTGACCATAAACACTTGGAAATGAATTTAAGAGAAATCTATGTTTGAGACAGCAGCTAACAGTACAGATCTGCCTTATGTTGGCTTGAGACACCCGATTGTGCAGCTTTTGCTTTAGAGTGCTTTAAGTGAAAAATGTATTGGTTACAAAATTTGGACAGTTTTCCCATTTATGATAGCAATCCTATTAAAATTAATCACCCTTTCCATTTAAAACAGTCTGATAAAAATTTAAAGCATGAAAATGCTAAGCTACATTTAAACTATCATTCAGTTAGCTCATTAATGAGATCAAAAGTTACCACTTTTGTGACACTTGATCATTTGAAAGCATGTCAAGAGCTTAAATCAAAGACCTTTCATATGCAGTACATTTCAATGGAAATAGTCATATCTGAGCCAAAGCCAATACCTTTCCTCTGAATCCAGTGCATTTGTCCAGAAAATAAAATGCTGAATGGAACAGGAACTAATTCTTCATCCCACAGCCATAAGTACTTGGCACAACTAATACATGGCCCCAAAATTAAACACAGTTTAACACTAACACACCTGGAGTACAACTTATGAACAGATCTGCTCTTAGAAAGAGCTGGCGTGGTCTTTCTTTTGCACAGCATGTTTACCATGACTATAACAATAGTTGTGCAAAGTAGCCATCCATATAGGAATAGTGGATAGTCTCACTAATTATGAAGAGCAATTGGAGGGGGTTAATAACAATCTTCGTAATTAAGTGTTAATAATAACTTTTTGTTATCTATCTCCTATTTTGTCAGATCTCTGTGAAAATTTCTTCATGTATTAATTAAGTGGCTGTTCACATGAGCAGCTTAAAATGTGCAGAGGCGGCAAACTCTGACCCAGGTGAATACTGGTGTTGCACTGGTGTCAATACCTTTTAACAACACTCTAAAATAAATAATATTCCTTTTTCTCTTCTTTTCCCCCTTTCTTTTCCTTTGTTTTCTTTTGTGTGTGTGCATGTGTGTGTCAATTTGTAAATGATTCCACTGTCAGTAACATATCTGTCCGCCTGAGGACAGTGTGCACGGGTACACCTAGGTTTGGTTGTTAAATAGGATTGCTGCATGCCCACTTCCACGGTCAGTGGGATTCTTACATCAGGTTATAGCTGGCAACCAGCAAGCAGCAACCTGGGAAGATTGTCTTCTGGGGACAGAAGAACTGACCTGTTAGGATAAAAAGAGGGTAGCTTGAAAAGAAATCATGTGGCTCAATATCTCAGTTTTCCAATGTGTAAAAAAAATCTCTACTCCCTTCTGTCATAAGTATGCAGTGAAGCATAATTCATTGTCTGCAGGCCCAGATGAAAGGCTCTAAGTACACAGTCTTTTGAAGCAATGCAAAATTCCATTCTAGGAAAAATTGCAGAGCACTTAGCGAAAGGCAAGCATGTATAAAGACTGATTCACATCCTAAAAAAAAAAAAAAAAAAAGAAAAAGAAAGAAAAGAAAGAGAAAATAAACAACAGAAATACAAAACTCCCTAAAATTATACCATCATGATGGCTTCTCTCAGGAGCACCTTGCAAAGAACAAATTTTGCAGCTGACTTCTAAAACACAGGCACGTACTAGAGCCATGTTGTTCAGTACATTTGTTTATCTTGGGTTCAGTTGATTTGTTGCAGAAATATGTTAGACCCTTAATCCCAGTAGGAAACTGAAACTGTGAGAAAGACAAAGTCTGGCTGACCCCCTACAAGAACAAGCAGCAAATCCTGCTGAGAAACAGCAGTAGCAAAAACAGAGGGTATTACCAGAGAGTTTTGTCTTGGAGGATGACAACTGTTTAAAAAATGCAATGACTTAAGGAGTAATTCTTCTACACCCTCCCACTTCGTCTGTATTAAGCATGTAACAAATGGCGAATTGAAATCTATACTGGTAATAGTGTCAATGAGGGATCAGGATTATACATGATACTTCCTCAATTTGTTATGCCTCATTAGCATTGTGGCTTATTACACAGAACGACACAGTTCCCAGGCATTCCCTCATGGCCTGTCCTGATGGATAATGGAAATAAAGAAAGGAAAGGCACGGGTGACACACTGCTCTCACGACATTCATCAGGGGCATAGTTAGCTGGCTTAGGTATGCTTCCCATTCTCCATCAGAGTCACATATTGATCTGAATTAATAGTCGTGCTCGCTTGGTGCTTTTCCAAGGAGCACCCCATGTGGAAGGTGCTGTGGTGCTAATGAATACACAAGTTTATTCCCTGCAAAAATATTTATGGTGCCATGAGAAAAAGCAACAAACATGATTCTTTGCACCGCACAGTCAAATCCCCCTCAGTTCCCCTAAGCTGTTCCCACTGACCTGGTTTCACCAGAGGCAAAATTCCACTAGCATGCAAATTAAAGGGATATATTTGCCTTATGTGAGCTTGAACTTGAAGTAAAACACCTAAATGAACATTATAAAAGAAGGGCCTTTTTTTTTTTAAGAGTTCACATGGAATTCAGATTTATTTTCTCTAGTGTGTTTTTGACATACCTTGACAGATGATCTAATTACGCAAAATCTCTGTACACAAAATTTTTGCTCCAAGGAAGGCCTGATTTTAGGAAAGATGGCAAGTCTAATAATAGTCCAGAGTAATAGTCTAGGGTCTAAAGTGCTTGATCAGAACTGAACACTAACTTGTACGTTTACTCTTAATTCAGACCCCACTTCTCTCCAAATAAGAACGTTAATTTTCTGACTGTCTGGACTTCTCTGATTTTCTCCCAAGGCTTGAGGGAACTATCTCTGCTTGTAAACTTGCCGGGAGAAGGATGCTGGGGCAGACTTGGCCTTCCTAAGGGAGCACCAGCACCCTGGCACAGAAAATCTAGCAAACCATATATTGCACTTGTCTACTTGTTTCTGCCTCTCAGCTGAGGTTAATCCCAACTGTGGGGAGCATTGCTGCAGATGTGTATCCTAATATAGGTGGGCTGAGACCCTCACTTAGTGCTGGGCCAGGCAGGCAGGTGAAGGTCTTGGGAACTGCTGAAAATAAAGTTTGGCATTGGTTCTTCCTTGCTATCGCTTATACCAGCGATATACCAGGTGTGTGATTTTATGTCTTTGATTTTTAAAATCTTAACTAAAGTGACTGGCACAAGCAAAATAAACTAGAACAAGGTTTTGTATTTGAACTCAGCAACTTCAAGTAGCTTGCTTTGTAGTGAGTTAAACCACCCTCGTTTTCCCTCCTACTTTGCACAGTGGTGTGGGTATTTTTATAACAAGTCACAACCCAAAGAATGGAGTTTTAGGAGCTGGAAATTTTGCCAGCATTTTGAAGATTTTGGGAGAACAGTCATTTGAATCTGGTAAGGTTAAAATGAGTGGTAGAGAAGAAAACCCTAGAAGAACAGGTTCATAATAAATGCTAGGTACCAGTAGACATAAAAGAAAAGAAAGTGACAAGCAGTTTTTGCCTTTAGCTATCAAGGGGTCAAAGAGGAAGACTGGTCTGAAATCCTCTTTGGAGTAATGGGGAACCAACCAAAAAAAGCAACTCTCGCCCATCTGCTAAGGAAGATAAATAAATTTAATGTATGTGAAAAGCGGACACACAAAGAATCTGTACTGAGGCAGTCTTCAGCATGGTTGTCTTTATATATATATATATATATATGTATATATGTATACTTTTTTTTAATCCAATCTTTTTAGTGCTTCTGGATTTCACCTGCATTTTTTTAGCAACTAGGAAAGTCATGATGTGCCCTGCTGTTCTCTGTGAGATCTCAGCACCGATTAGATGATACAAATGTCAATATTATTATCTGTGCTTCTCTTGCATGAGAAAAGAAAATGAATACCAGGAAATGGCTTTCATAGCAGTGAAAGACAGGTTGGAATTTGGGAAACAGCACCTGGGAAGAAAAGTAGGCCTAAAAGGTTAGCGAAACACAAATATATATAGTTATTGTCCAGCCGTGTGAGAGCAGAGATGAACCTTGTATCTCCATAGTCTTTTGGGCGTGCTGCTGCTTTTCAGTGACTTGCGTGGGTGAAACTTGAAGCATGGGAGAGGCTTGAAGGTCAACACAGCCTCCTCGTGTGAGTTTTGTTGAGACAGCAGAAAGCTTGAGGTACTTCAAACAGTTCAGCTGATTGGTAACACTAGATTAATAATCCTTTTAATGCCGACAGTACCCACAACCCTGAATTTTTATGGCGGGTATTATTATTTCTGGGGTCACAGTACTTGCAGTCTTCTCCTCAAGAACAACTGCCCTGTTTCTTGACGCCGTTGATATTCCCTAATTAGTCCTTCAGCAACTGGTCTGTCATTACATAGCTTGAATTGCAAAGTATTTTTTTTAAAAAGTAATTAACACAAAATAACTGAAGTCAGTGAATGCAGAGAGTGAAAAAATCTAAAATCATCATTCATGCCAGTTCTAAAAGTAGCAAGAATAGCATTAAATATATATCTATATATCTTTTTAACCTTTATACAGACAGCAGGAGCACTGCAAGCTAAATTTGCATTTCATAGTGGGAAACAAAACCATCCCAGAAAGATATGATAAATCATCAGAATGATGAGGTGCCCTGACACATGCATATGCTTTTCTAAAAATCACACAGAATGAAGATTTGAGACACACCACCCAATCTCCATCTCAAAGGTTTATTAAAGATGACCAAGCCTGACTACATCAAGAACAGTCTCACTGAAAAAAGGACTTTTTTTTCATCAGTATCTTCCCATTACTTTGTGTGTGTGTGTGTGTGCGCGTGCACGCGCGTGTGCTTTTAGACAGTTAAATGAATTAGGTTTCAAATCATGATAATTATAATCCAGTCCTTGTTAGATAGGTGCAAGGGCAACACAAATTTACTTTCAGCAGTGTTTTGATTATAGTAGGGGGGGAAAGGCCTCCATTCCAGCACAGTGTTTCCTGTAAGTGGATTATTCATCCTGCTTCAACTTTGTTGACTTCAGTGAACATATAGCAGATATGAATTTGGCCAAGTAAGTCTTTTAAGAGGGACCAGATGAAAAATTTCCATAGAAATGTTGTTTTGACAGAAGAAGCAATTTCTACAAAAGAAACATAAACTGAAAAAAAAATCCAAGTGAAAATTTTGATTCACTCAAAAAGTCTATTTTTCCCACAGAAAACCAAAACAAAACATTTCATTTTGGCTTTGTTTGACCCAAATTAGAGTATTTGGGGGATTTTAAAACTGAGCCAGATTGTTTTAAATCAACTAACTTGGCATAAAACTACATTTTCTACTGATGTATTTACTCTGCCAATCATAGCTTCAGTCCCCCATTTCTTTTGGGCCAGCCTCCCTAGAAGACCACATATTCTATAAAGTAATAAACTGATTTCACTGACACATGGCTTGTCTACAAGATAATTAATTCTCAGTAAGCGAGGGTATGAATTTACAGTGTACTAGCTATGCTGCACTGACTCTCCATATGGACTTCCTAATTGCATTGTGGCTTTCTCTATCTAAAGCACATTAAGGATATGACTACGCAGACTTGTTACTGGGAAGAAAGTGAAGATGAGGGTTTACTGCTCTCTTACGGCATTAGCTGCTATGCTTGAATTGCCATGGTGAGATGACCTTTCTTAACTGGCCTCTTCAGTCAAGAAGAGGATGCATCATACTCCAAAAATACTTCACAAAATCTTATTTATTTGCTCTGCTGACTCCGAATTCCCTTCTGTGTGGCTGCATATGGACAAGAGGTATCTGTACAGTCATGCCTTGTCAAGAAGCAATTCAGCATGCCATCACTGGTCAGTATTTTCACAGTTTACCAGCATGTACCATGTGAGGGCCATAGTTGCTGCCTAGTCACCAGTGACCTTCAGTCCTTGCTGTGATCTGGTCCCAGGTATGACACTAATGTGAATACAGTTTTGAGCATGCCTCAAAAGTGAACTATTTAGGTAATTCAGTCTGGATACCACACATTAACCAACAGTAATCCCACAGTAACCTTCACAGCTGCTCTGCTTTCTAGCCATGTTGATGGGCTACTCCCATGTAGGGAGTTGGTAATACCAAGAGATATGGCATTTAAATATATATTTAACTATTACGTATATACATTTTTATATATGTATGTATATTTCTACATGCACACACACACGTATATATAGGATATGAGATCTACTGTCGATTTATGAATAACATAAAGCAGTGTTTCTGAATTTGAGGACAACAGCCTGGTATTGAAAAGAAACTGCTGCCAAATCCCTCAGCATCAAATCGTCTCAGATTTAGGCCATATAAAACATGCAGCACTACGCTGAAGAGATACGATCAGATATAGTCATTTGATACAGCAAAAGCTTACTACCAAATCTGAAGTTTTCTGCTGTAAGTTGATCCTTTTAGTTGAAATGGATTATAACATTATGTTGTTTTATGGGAATAATTTACACAGTGAATATTGTGCTTTAGAAGTTAGGGTTTGAAGCAAGAGATTCTCAGATAAATTAAAATCCTTTTTTTCTTGTAAAATGTAGTTCTTCAGTTTGTCAGCCTGAGGAGAAAAAAGGAGTCTCTAGGAATTAATTTCTAATGCACTTGAAAAAATTTCTGTTCATCATTCATTCATAGAGAAAGAAACAGTGAAAACCTTTTTCCACATCAACTTGCAACTCCATTCATATTTATCAACCAGTTCTTAATCCATTTAATCCAGCCAGAGTGCCTGTGAAAAGGAGAGAGGTATAGTGTGAAATGTGACAGCCACCAGAGCAGCAGGAGGAAACTGTTATTTCATGCCCATCATTCCCCGTTGCAATAGTTTTGCGGCTCCCAGGGTGAGACGGGGTAGGAGCCTGCGTGACAGGAAGCTTGTTTCTGCGTGAAGCAGCCCTTTCTGCACTGCATCCACCGCGATCTTTGTGCCACAGATGCTGATGCAAAATCCGGCAGCGTGGCTTCGGGGGAAGGCAGGGAGTAGGTGGAGGGTGGAGAAGGCGAGAGCAAGGCTTTGCGTGGGTGCTTGGAGCTGGGAAGAATTTGCTCTTTTTTTTTTTTTTAACTGAATGTTGCTAGTTTCCCTAACTTTTGGCTTTGGAGGTCCAAGAGATGGGCTTTGTCCCTGTGCCTGCAGCACAGCCCTCTACCACGGTACATCTGTATGGAGCAGTTCAAGGGATGGGCTGGATGTAAGCAAAGCCCAGCAGCAGCCTTTGCGTTTTGCAGATTTGTATACATGAAACACTGGTGTTAAACGTATGTTTGAATCACAAGCTCCCATCTCACGCTGCAATGCTCCTGTGTTCAGGTCAGTGTTCTCTGTTTCAACAGCATTGCAGGATACTTTCTAGCATCTTAACCATAGTCTGTATATTCTTGGCCCTGAATGTGTGAACTAATTTGGGATTGGGTTTTTTTTCGTGTGTGTGGGAGGGAGGGGTAGGGGGATGAATTTCATCCTGTAAGAGGGGAAAAGCTGAATCTTATGCTGATAATATTAATAATGGAACCTCATATTAAATTTGGATGCTTGCAGTGGAATTTTAGATGAGGTGTTAATTCCTCAAGCCAGGAGAGGAGGGAAATAAAAAAAAAAAAAAAAAAGACTTGTTCTCCACCATCCAGATTCTAGTCATGGTTAAAAGCCAGAGTTGATAAATGCTTATCACAAAATTACAGAATCATTATAGAATTACATCATCACAACACAGAGGACGTGATAGCTGTAGAAGGGCATGTAGTTCAGGGGAAGAATTTTTTTTAGTTGATTTGCCTAGCATCCAACCCAACAGCAGGTTTTCATGCTTTTTGCAGAGGCTGGAAGTGGAGGAAGCCAAGATTAATTCTTTGGTTCTGCCTATGCTGCTCCTCTGCTCGGTACACTGGATCCTTTCGTTCTTCTGCTGGTCCTACACAATTGAGGATCAGACTCATGGATCACCAGGCAAAAAGACATCACTGCTTCTGCCCCCAGTACTCCAGCATAAACCCAGTGAGGGGCAGAGACTCAAAATTAAAACAGAGACTTCTCTTCATGTGAGTGCAATGTTTAATGCTTGTTTTCAAAAAGCTATATGTAAATTCCATGCAAATCTGCCTGTAGGCTTTTCAGTGACCTAACACAGCCAGATCTTTCCTGTGTTTCAATGCTTATATTTTACTTATCATAGATGGAATATTAGTTTCTCCAAATGCAGCATGCAGTTAAAGTTGTTTTTACATATAAGCGAAGAAAAAAATACAGTCTATTTGGAAATTTTCACCTGGGCTGCTCTTCAGCTAGTATAAAAAAGGCTCAATTGCAAACCACTGCTTGCATCAGACAGAGTCTGATTACAGGTTCTTTTGACTTCTTTCAATTAGCTATCCAAATACAATCCCTCACTGAACATTTCTGATCTTCAAGGTGTTGCGTTTGCAATAAAACGGTGGAGTCAAGAGGAGGTATCTTTGCTTGCAAGATTAAAGAAGCTAATTAGATTAAGGATTTTTTTTTTTTAGTGCTTAAAAAACAAGAAGTGGGTGTTAGTTCCATGTCATGCAACAAACGTCAACATGGTGACCCCATTTAATTATTTTCCTCATTCACACAGCTCCCAGATCTGCAAGACTTCTTGTATTTCACAGGGACAATGGACTACTCCAAAGACAAAATATGATTTTAAAAAGAAAATACCTAATTAGATATCAAAGCTTTATTTTAAAAATTCTTATTGGCAAATCAGTGAAAGAGTTTCTCAGAAGAAAATGGAAGTTTATCCTGTTAACTGTGTGCTTCTTCATGTACTTCACCCAATATCTAGTCATTTTATTCACGAGCCAAGCTGGACCGCATCAAAAGGGGGAAAAGTTTGAGATGTGTATTTGTATAGATTAGCAAACATTTTTTTAATATGTAGTAACTTTTCAGCATGGGTATTTTTTCCAGGATTATTACTGGCATGAAAATCATACCACAGTATCAATCGTTTTGTACGGATACCACAATATCCATCATTCTGTATGCTTGCTATTGTTTCTTCTACTTAATACCACGGCTGAAGCTTTGCTTCCAATACACGCTTTTCGCTGTAGTTCTGAAGCAAAGGTAGAGAAGTAGAAAATAAGAAAGCACCAGTCATCGCTGTTCTGAGCAAGCACATACAATACATAAAATTCAAAAATATATTAAGACACAAATGACAATCTAATATCATTTTAGGGCATAAAGTCATAGAAAAATTTCCTGCTATATTCAAGATATGGTCATGGCAAAAATGAACAGCAAGACAAAATATCACATCTGTGATCAGAATTCTGCAGCATGGTTACAGGGAAAATCTTTTGCCCATTATTTCTTTGGAGAAGACAACCGCAACTCCCTGATATAGAAGACGCTTCTAGAGAATCACCAAGGAAAGCTCCAAGTGGAGGAATACATGAAGTGAATGCTCTCTCTTTTTTTTCTTTTTCTTGAAAACTGATAAACAAAATTTTAGAAGTGCTTGAGACTAACAACTTGTAAAGTGCTGGTTAAGCGTAATACACTACATGCAGATTCAAAAGTGCAAAATGCTACCGGATAGAAGATGATGAAGGATATTTGCTCTTGTCAGCAGAGTTACAGAGACTGCAGCAAGTCATTATCACCCAAGTTGTTACTGTGAAGTGTAAATAAAGCAAAAATAGCAACACTGAAGACTGTAAGATTTGTTGACCAAGAAACCAGGAACAGAAGGTTCAACCAAGAAGCACCTTCATCAAGAACTGGAAGCAGAGTTTAGAAGAACGGTATGTTTTATCATGAAAAGAAAAATCATCCTGTAGCCAGACAGCTTGTGATAAACCTGACACGGATAATCTAACACTAAAGAGAGTCTAAAGCAGCCAATTCAAAAGAAAAATACCTTCAAGTGGTTTTGAGCAGAACAGCTTTACAGATGAGAGATGACATCAAAGTAGAAACTGTGAAAGAGTTGTTGTCTTCTTGATGCTGAGAATTCAATCACGGTTCACTAATTATACCTATTTCAGTCACAGTCTTTCCTGCACAGCATTAGCAGAAGAAAGATTTAAGCCCATCAACCATAATACTTCACTCACTTGAAGTTCTACTGCCAAGATTTAGTTTATGTAGTTACCTGCTGAAAGAAATCCATCCACCAAAGAACAGATTGCTGCAATTTATTGTTCAGTCTTTAAGAGGCAATGTGGAGCTTATTTGACTGTGATACTGCAGATTTCAGACTAAAGAGGCTGATGCAGCCCTTTCGATCTATAAGCTAGGATCAGCCTCAGCACATGGTCTGGTACTGTCACCATACATCGTCTGTCATGTGTGTGGTGTACTGGCTTGTGATAACACTGATAGACTTGAGGAGACAGTAAGCAGAGCATCACTGTTTTCCCTCCTCTGTTCACTAGGTAAACAACAAGAAATCCACTGGATAATCCTTTGAAGCACAACAAAGGACAATTACCATCACTGGGAGAGACAATAGCATCAGGTAAAGCACTGAAACATCTGCACAACAGACAGAAGAAATGCCATGACAGCAATGCTCGAAGAGCCTGGCATGGATGATCACTTGCTTAGTCTCAACACTCAGAGTCCGTAGTTATATCTTTGTGACACGTCAAGAAAGCACAGGTCAACCTCTTATAATCAAGTCCCAAACATGTCCAGGGATATTCAGAACTGGTCAATGATGGTCGCACAAGTCCTAGAACTACCTGATGTGACCAGATCTTTGACTAATTAGGACCTTTATATAAAGGCTGCTGAAATTACATGGAAGTCCTTTAGTATGTTTTAAAGCATCCTCTGTCAGAATCATGACTTCAGAATCATTTACAGTCTTCTGTCTGTGGCTGTTAAATGACTCCAAGTTGCAGATTTGTGAAAACTGCATGTAAAATTGACTTCAAGCTCCAAGAGTGATTGATACAGGAATGGAGAGACAACTGTCCAAACCGGCACAGCAAAATCACGCGAGGCATTTTTTTGATAAGCACAGAAATAATTCCTTTCTTGGCTACTGGATAATTACAGTGTTGATGTTACCCACTTGCAAGAACCCCTTAAATGTATCACAGTGTTTGTAACGCATATATTTTGCTTCTGTCTTTTATGGTTCTCCTTTTCACAAGCCTGTTATCCATTTGAAATGGATAACCATTTACTCATGGTGATAATGGCAAGGTACTGACATTTTTGGTTTCTTACACTAATCTGGACATTACACAGAGATAACTATCTAAGGAAAGGTGCTAACCACTACCTCAAAATGCTGTTTGCAGACATATCCCTGGACTTCCACATGTATTTGCAAATGTACTATGAACAAATTGTGCTTCTAAATACCTAGGACAGGCTAAGATCTAGATGAAGTCTTAGCCAGCTCTTAGCTCTGAAATGCTGAGCAGATGCTGTACTGTACCCGGGTATATGCAGAAATCATTATCTGAGTATGCTTGGTTTACTTTTTCAACTGGTCAGCTAGCTTGTCAAATACTGTGGACAGCTTATGGATAAGTCCTGAAAGCACAAAAAGTAGAGAGCAACTGTACAGTGATTTCAAGAAGCAACTGTATTACTAAGGACTTATTATCATAGAAATGTTATGACTAGCTGTCCAAGTAGAAATTTTGAATTTTTCAGATGTCAGTAAAGAGAAAGGTATTACTAAGATTTCAGGAAAGGAACCCATCTATGAAACAGATAGGAATTCATTTTGAAACTTGACTGTTGCTCAAAGCAGAGAATTTGAGATCAGAGAAATGCTGTCATACTCGGTTAGATCCTGTCCCCTGGAACTGGCAGTATGGAAAAACCATGATAAACAAGCACAGCAAGCAACCTTACAGAGGAATAACAAAATAGAAACTCTGCTTACACCATCCTCAGGCCATCAGTCTGCATTTCTATGGAATGAACAGTTGACATGATATTTGCAGCACCTGTGGAAAGTGTCTTGTGATTAGTGCTCCTGGGCAGTGTAGAAAGCAACAGAGCTCATGCACCTTTCATTATGTCCTGAGAGATATCACAAAAGGTCTGAGAGAAACAGCAGAAGATCCAATGCAAGAATCAATGTCAATGATATAACATCTGGACCCAGCATCCAATAATGCATCAAAAGCATCCAAAATACTTGTGGAGGACAGAAAACAACAAATCCTATCACATTCTTTGTTCACAAAGAGTGAAAAAAGGATTACAGATAGGAACTACACGATAAAAGTTTTCTGTTTCCCATTAGGATACATACAGTATGTTTCAGTGCAAGAAGACAAGTATCTTTGTACTTGCCCATCCACAGATTGCTTTATCTTGTCCAATATACGAGAAGGTTGGAACATAGGTGTAAAAAAGTTCCACCACCCTCAATAAAAGACAATGTAGCACTGAAACAGCTATGTAAAAAAAACAAAAAAAGGCAAAAACAAACTGTGCACAAAATCTGTATGTCTTTTCCAGACTTTTAGTAATTTTATTGACAAGGGAGACGTAGGACCCTGAAATAACTTGCAAAGGCAGGATAGTAATTAACAGATCTTCTCTGAACTCAGACAAACAATTACAGGTCACACACAATCTCTCTCTCCAAAAAGTCCATGAGCAGTGTCAATGAACGTCTCCATGAGCATCGCCATATCTGGTGGTGTTGAGCAGATTTCAGCCAGCTTCCTAATCACCTTTTCCAAATGGCACTGCATGCAGACTCTTAATCAGACATTGGAACAGAACTCCACCAGGGAAGTGGTGGAGTCTCTGTCCCTGCCAGTGTTCAAGAAATGTATAGATGAGGCACTTAGGGACATGGTTTACCAGGCATGGTAGTGGTGGGTTTACTGTTGGACTTGAACCACAGATTCTATGAACCTATGATTGGAAGGCAATCTCTTCCTCTTTAACCTGCTTGTGTTGAGCTCTCCAGTAGTGACTAGGTGATCTATCCTGAAGTCTATAGAGTGAACGTGCCTCCTGTCCATGCCCCCACCAAGAGAGGCATAGACAGTAACAATGAACTCAAGCCCATAGGTTGTGTGAGTGCCAACGGAGATTGAAGGAGGAGTGTACACAATCATTTAATAAAGATTTAAATGCGGAAGAGATCAATGTTTTGAGAAGTATACGTCTGCTGTCTTATATGTTCTTTAAAGTAGAGCCAATGTTCTCTCATTAAGGCAAAAGACTGTGTTATTTCTTTATGCTGCTTTTTCCTCAGTTCTATTAAAAATGTTTTCAACAAATAAATAGGTGAAGTCTCATCATGCAAAATGAATTATAAATACATATATAATCACTGGACATTCATTAAGAACCAAATTGCAACTACTAAGCTACTAGTCACAGAAGATTACCATATCTAAATAAAAGTAAGTATATGTAGATGCCTTCAAAATGTATTATTAGAATTTGCCACCTTACATGGCAACAGCAACATGGCAACAGCAAGAGCCCTAGATTTGCTCATAGGCTAATTTAACAGAGATTTCTTAATGGCAATTGCATATTCAGTGTAAATTAAAGGACACTAATATTCCTATTTCTTTTAGGAAGAAGTCAATTTTTTCAGAGACTAGCAGTACTCTGAGGAGTACAAAGCCTAAGCAGCTGTCCTAGGTAAGTGTGAATTTAAAATAATTTAATTTCTTGAAACATGGAGCTATTTCAAAATATTTGTTCAATCTTCATCAAAATAAAATGGATATATTTTGTATTAAAAATAAATCTATATTTAGAAGAGGGTGACATAATTACTGCTAGAGAACTATAGGACAGGCTCAGAGTTTGAATCCTGGAGTCCTATGTATGTCTGGAAAATACTTCAATAGTTAGCACTATCTCCAATAGTTAGCACTGTGTGCTATTTCCCCCACTGCATAGTGGGTTTTTTTTTTTTTCTTTTACCTTTCCTCTCCCTTTCCTCCTGTTGTCTTGCATCTTGGACCAGGGAAATGTCCATGTCATAGACCACCAAATATCCCTACAAATGATTCCTCCTGAAAGAAACTTTTGATGAAATTGAACAAGAGAGTGAAAACCCAATTACACGTTCTGGCACAAAATCTGAATCCATATCTTTAATTTTTCCCAAAGTTGGGATCTATTTCAAGTTACTGCCAAGTTGGCTAGCTCTGAACTAAAAACATTAGTGTAAAAAGAACCTTTGCTTGTTTTACCATATTCCTGAATTATCTTGACCAATGACTGGGATCATTAATAAAAAAAAGAAAAGATGGACAAGATTTCTGGTATATTTTAACTTACTGTATTTATAAGATTAGTATTACACAAGGTCTAGGCAGGCTAAATTCTCAGTGGTAATATTGTCCAAGAAAGGTATACAGAAAATGACCATTCCACATTCAGTCCTAACCTGTAGTAACAATATTATGAATGACTTTCAATACCATAGAAAATTTGGCTCAGAACTATTAATGAAAAGACTGATGAAACCATAGTTTGAGTAAGTAGGAAAACTGGGAAAGATCTTTTAGGCAAAATTACTCTAAAGATAGTGTGATGTTAATAGAACCAGTTCTTGTTTGTATCACCTACACAGAGCTAAATATAGAAATGAAGTCTTTAGGTCATATTTAGTCTAATTCAAGGCTTTTGCTGTTTCTGCTTGACAGTTCTCTGAGTCACTGCAAGATGCGTCTACTTAGAGTTTCTTCAAATATTGCTGTACCTGAAACCATAGCTATTTGAACTTTCTGGGGTTTGTTTCATTCCTTTTAATGTAAACTGCCCCACTCTCTAATATATCATCAACGAAGAAAATCGTTGGTAAGAAAAATGACTACTGAAATACTATTCTCCTTTAATTGCTCTCTCGCACAGACATTGAGATTATCATCTACTGTAACATTAACTAGTATAAACTAAAAATACCAACACTGTAACTTAATATGATATGTACATTAACACCAGTTTCTGATGTTCTGTTTTATTTTCTTTTAATAATTGGAGAGTAGTGGGTATTCAGAAGCATGAAGTTGAGTTTAACAGCCACATAGCTCAGATACTTTGCTTCATGCATCATACCTATGTATATCATTATCCTACATAGCAGAACAGCTATGTACTCATACAGGGTCATTTTCACTATAGGGTCAAGAAGTAAGTGGGCATGGGTATAACGTGAAATTAAGGGCCCTTGATGTGATTCCAAATTAAGGTTTCAAAGCTTCAGATATTACACCTTGTCTAACTTTACTTCTATTCAAAAGCCTCCAAGTCAGTAGAGTGACTTTCATGCCTACAGTTGCACACCCCGAGATCTTATGTATATGACTAACTTGAAATTTAAGGCAGTTTTTATATATTAGAAATGAGCTTTTAAAAGAAATATATAAGTAATTATTCCTTAAAACAAAGTAGATTTCAAATGGATTTTTAAGCAACTGTTCTTCAGTAGCTCTCAGCCACTTCAAAACTTAATTCGATGCAAAAATTCACCAAATAACAGTGGCTATGAAAAGAGATAAAACAATACAATAGGCAGATATAAATATCTGAGGGGGGAAAAAAAAGAAAAAAGAGTGAGACTGAGAGAAAAGAAAAACATATATATATCAAGCTCATAAGGGGCAAGTTCCACCCAAATCAGTTACCAGGTTCACCCTGGTAGGTTCACCCAAGTCAGTTACCCAGCTCCTTCTTTGAACAATGCAGCATATTACCGAATCATAAAGAATTACAGTGATACTGATTTCCAGAGAAGTCCAACTTGTCAAAAATATTGACAAAAACTCAGCAGCTTAAGCACGCAAACAAGTCAATTTGTAACCTCATTGTTTATGAAGGGCATGGCTCCGAAATTCTCTGAAAGATGCCAATGGAAAGCAAAATTGTAATAATTGCATCAAAATTAATCATTACTTACAACTGCAAACTTCATTCAGAGGCCATCAGAGAGGATGTAAAGTCAAACACTAAAAAGCTAGGAGATGCCAGAACTAAGGCTGTCTGCGTAACCTCAGTTTAGCCCCTATAATGAATATACCATATAATGCAATCTGCAATTATGTGATAATACATTATTTTCTGTAGGATCGCTACTTCCTTCAGTTCACAGCAAGGATTAAGTATATGAGAAAAACGAAAGGGATAGGATATGCAAGCTCCTCTGAGCCTGGAGCTGCTTCAGCTGAACTTAATGACAAAACTTTCCAAGATTTCACCCCAGAACTGTTGTTAAGTGGGACTGGCAATTTTGTTGTGCAAGCACAGCTGGTAATGGCTTGGAGAAAAAAAAAAACAAAGACATCGAAGGAGGGAAAACCCACCAACCCTTTTCTCCTTCCAGCTCCTGCTGCTTTGCTGTTTTCTTCCTCAGTTAACCCAAGTTACCCAGCCAGCCCAAGCAAGGAGGCAGAAACTTCGGAGGAAGAGCAGGACATGTGGCTGGAGGCCAGCAGTGTGTGGGGGCTGTGTGTCCTCCCTCCCATCAGCAGCTGCCCATCAGCTGCTAGTTGCTGATCTCCTTCTCCTCGGAAAGGGGTTTTCATGTTCTCAGTGATGCCAAATGTAAATCAGCTTCATCCTGTGGTTGCAACGTCATCTTGACGCTATAGAAATGAACAGCCGGGGCCTGGAGGTGGACTGTAACCTCCCTAAATAACAACACAAATACTTGACTTTGCAAAAACAGTAATTAGCAGATTACTTTCACACTGCTACTATAAACTGCCACAGATTTCCAAAGTGGCAAGTAGTTTGTGCCATGCTGGTACCTTGGAAAGGATAGACCAGGAATGTGGAGTCTCAGGTGGTATGTTATTCTCCGGCACAGGCGGAACATGGGTGAAGGCCTGGCCTATGACAGTAAATCCGGGCTGCAAAGGGTGAATCTTCTAAAAAAAAAAGGTTTTAAAAATAGATAATGCAATAAGCAGTTAAAGGTGAAGATGTGAACATGACCTACCTGGATTGTAAAGATTGAACGGCATTGGTCATAGTTGTGCATGTTGCACTAAGGCGTAAGGTCAATAAGGGCAGAACAGATGACACCATCATGGGGCACTTACAGAAGGAACCAACAGCAGTTTTGTATGCTTAAGAGTTACAGGTAAATAAAGCAAAGAAAGAGAAAGAATAGGACAGCACAAGAGTCACATATGGTTGACATATTTAGCAAGTGCATCTTTGCCAAGGTGGATGACAGGCACTGACTTGCCACCCAAAGACCAGCGAGGACTCCTGGTAGGCATCTATGTAGAGAAAGTTGCAGTGCAAGCAGTTGAGGTTAGTGGATTTCTCTGGACTCAAAGGAAGAGCAAATTATTTCAAAGAAAGGGATAATATGCCAACACACGTAAATAACTAAACTGTGCAGCTCACAAGTTTCAGTCCCTACATGCAGTTGTCACATTATATAGTTAAGAAAGAATATGGAAAGACTAGGTTAGACATACAGTCACAAAAAAAGATTTGTGACAACCAGAAGGAAAAATAATGCCTTTGAATGACAGGAAGAATATTGGAATGTTATAGAGAGCAACTTAGGGGAAATATGGGGGTGTCAGACACAGATCTGGTACGCTTTTGGACCTCAGCAGCATCTGCGGCAAAAATTTTCAAAGTGAAAGCTTTAAGTTGAGTTTATCATTAATCTTCAGGCTAGCATTATCAAAAAGATGCGATGAGAACAAGGCTCTCCAAGACAGCACAGAGGCACCTTGTCAGATTTTCAAAGGGCCCGTATCTGCCTATCTCTTTTCAGAGCACCCAGCAAGCTGGTAGGTGTCCAAATCTTGTGAAAAATCAGGCCACTTGGTAAGAACATAAGCAGCTAATTTTAAGCAGACATTTTTAGAAATCTTGGCCTTTGTTTCTCCATCTTTTTTTTTTCACTTCCTCATGCATCTTTAGCAACAAAATATGTTTAGCTGAAAAAAAAATGTTTCTTAGCAGTAGGTGGGGATTCTTCCAGAACCATTTCAGTGACAACTATGTATAGTTCTAAACATTGTGAGGGCATGATTCAATGATCCAAACAAACTTTTGGGTTGAGACCGACTGTTACAAATATATTTTTGCTCTTTTTAGGAATAAAAAGATTCTATGTGCATATTACACTCAGCCTGAGACTGGGGCTGCTTCTTGTTTGCTTTTCATCATGTTCCTGCTCATTGTTATTGTATTGCTTTCATCTTCAGTAAACAGAATATTTATAAAAAAAAAATCAAACAAGCAAACAAAAACTTCTTATAGCTGCAATTCCAGATTCCTTGTGACTTGGCATAATTCAAAGAACTATAGTCTAAGCTTGCTTACCTACTTCAGATCTGCTTGTTTTCTGGTTGTTGCCTGCATTTTTCAGTGGTAGGAAAGTGACAGTAATATATATAACCTGGGTTAGTGTGTATCTTTTTCGTTCTGCTCCGCTAGTCGAGATACCAAACAGTGAATGACAGGAAGCAAACAAAGCCAACACAGAAAAGAGAAAGAAAAAGCACGACATAAAGCACTAAGAAACAAAAAATATGAAATTCAGGCAAGAATAATAATGGAAAATCCTAAAATAAATGGCAGGATTTGATTTTGCAGTGCTGGCATACAGCCAGGTAATTGTCTGTAAAGTAAAACAAGTGAAGCAGATACACCTAAGATAAAAATAATGTGTGTATTCGTTTGAGAGAAAGACAAACCGCAAGAAAATAAAAAAGACCCATCAAGAGTGATCAAATTTCCTGTCTTTAACCCCCTCCTTCCACTTTGTGTAAAAGAGCTGTTCCCATTTATCCCCATTGCTTTGCAAGAGGCACCTTAAAATAACATGAGAACAGTAGCACTTTGGGCACAGAGCAAAGGGCTGGGAATATCTGAAGTCGGATCCTAACTCCTGTGGTACCTTGCTGTGATGTCTACCTAGTCATGTCCTCCCAGCTCTATTATTTTGGGTGTAACTTCTCCAGTCTTCTCAGTCTGATCAACAGGCCTTATGAAACAGTTTCAGGGAGACAGATAAAAAAAGAACTATTCTCCCACAATCCAAGCACTTTTCTTCTCTTTCCAGGAAGTCCCCATGAAATGAAAAGTCTGTTGAACTGGATCCAAACACTGTTCTCAGTTACATGGAAGAAAACAAAATCTGGCCCGTAACAGGAGGAACCAGTTCATAGGAAAACTGCTTTTTCACCCACAGTAATAGCTTGCATGAATTTTGGCACAAATGCTTCAAGTCAATTTTATTCTTAATTCTTTCTATCCCACAGGATTTTTTCCCCACTTGTTTGGGAGCTACATTTCCATGACTACACTTCTTGAAATGTTCTTTAAAGTCTTCGAAATTAAATGGCACTTGTGATTTTTTTAGCAAAAACCAACTTTAACATGATAGCCAAATCTAAAGCAACAGTGGCTGTGAAAGCTTCTCTCCTCTAATCCTGAGAAGACGTGAAGAAGATTTTCCTGCCACTGAATCAGCTGATATGAATAGACTGGTAAGGAGAATCAAGGCAAAGATGAAATAAGGTATTCTTCACCATAAACTCATGCTTTACATATGTATCAATGGAGATGCTAATCTTCAGCGGCCAGACTCCCACAAATACCCTTCTCATAGCAAACTGTAGCTCTCATTTCCTGAGCGATGCCTGGCCGTAGGTTTGATGCACAAAGGACATAGATCCCAAATGAAGGATCCCAAATCCCTGAAGAAGTCTGAAAAATATCCTTCTGCAATGAACTCTTCCTGTCGCTATTTTTCGCAGTAATAACAGAGGGCAAAAGAATGATTCTTGGAGATCTATTAAACTTGTATGAAATCTGAACTAATTTTATTTCTCAAAGGCATTTCATAATGAAGATGGTTAAATTATGCTTTTTTATGGCTACTGTAGTATATATTTTTCCCCTTATCTTTATGCTGATTCTCGGCAACTGGGCATATAAATAAAGGCAACCTATCCACTTCCCTTCCAGATTTCCAAGAAAAGTTACAAGCCAATTAGCTTTATATCATAAGCTTTATTGGCAGCAGCAAGCCAGAATCACAGGAACATTTGGTTCCCAGGAATTTGGATCTCATAAGAGAGAGCTGGTGCCAACACTAACCAGGGTGTCTGCCAGTTGTTGTTCTTCACAGCTACAGCTGGCTCCCATTTACAGCAATGTGCAATATCAAAGATCAATACCTGATCAGGTTCACTTTGTGATGGGTATGGAGTCCGAGTTGCTTTTAGGCTGCCTATGAGAAAAATAAGTGACCTTCACTCAGTCACTCTCTAAGGCAGAAGTAAGTTGAGGAGAAGGGAACAAAGCTTCAGAACTCGAAGAGGATCCAGGCTTTTGAGGGAAGAGTTGCAGGGTTCCCCTTAGATGATGATATGAGGTCTGCACTGGGAAGTAAAAGCACATTAATCCTTCAGAAAGTAGTTTGTATGGTTCTCAAAAATGACTCCTGCATAATATTTCTTATTCTACTTCAATATCAGGATATTTCTCTCTTCATCCATCTTTTCCTCACAATAAAAAAGTGTAATTTCTGAGACCTGAAACATATCAGAACATTGTTGTTGTAATAACTGCATCTCAATACTTCTCCTTCCTGTTACATAGAGAATACTGTCAAGGAAGCTTTATTTATGTCTCTAGAGCAGAAGGATAAGATTATAGCTTAGACACACAAAGAGCCATTCTCCTTTTGGCTTTTCTCCTTCTTGGCTCAACGGATGTGCATTAAAAAAGAAACCATTAAAGAAATTCAAATGGTCTTAGCCTTGTTTAACTTCGGGCTCAGTTTTTTGTAACACCACCTTATTCAAGAGAGTGTTGACCTTCCGTCCATGAGGTCTCCTGTGGCCTCAAGTTGTCTGAGTAGTCAGTGCTTCTCCTCTGTGCAATGGGGATAACAAGACTCCTCCAATTCACGGGGATGTTACAAGGAAAAATTAATGAATGTTTGAAGCATAATTTAAATGTGAAAATCTTTGTGTAACCACAGAAATGTATTGCTGTTGGGTGGTTATCGCAGTTGTTCCACACAGCACCGAACTACAAGGAAGCAATTTTTTGATTGTTTCGCAATATATTTATTGTTAGACACTGTTAAAGCAATTGAGACAAATGAGATTTGAGTTTTGCAGATTAGTGCCAATTTTCGCAGGCCTCACATAGCACTGTTTCAAGCTGGGTCACTCCAGTGATTTCCGGGGAACCCATCTGCCCCTGCAGTGCGGCTCCCTCCATCGAGACGGAGCAGGCAGCGGAAGGAGCGCGCCGTTCCCTAAACACAGTAATTGATTTAGCAGCAGTTTAAAACAATGTTGAGCATTGTCAAGGATGTCCCTTTGTGACAGTAAATCACGTTGCTTGAGATGGATTACATACTAACCACATACTATCTAAAAATCTCAAGGGCTGTTTATTGTTCAGCAATTTATGATAGCCTTGTTAGAGGACTGCATATCAGGCATCTCTGGAGTATG
Source organism: Tinamus guttatus (assembly GCF_000705375.1). Next base: position 688,642 of record NW_010589945.1, read on the forward strand.
AGAAGAAGCAGAGACAAATAGCATGCAAACTATATTGAACAATTCATTACATTATATTGTTGAAACCTGAGCACAGCGTGCAGATAACCCTTTTATGCACGCTGCCTTATTGAACAATAATCACTCTGTAATGTTTCGGATATTTAAATCATATTTATAATCACACATTTTAATGCAACATCCCTCATAAAGTTCTCAAGGCATTTTACAGGATGCATAAAGCATGGAAAAATACAAAATTTTAAAATGCAGATTCACCTACCACAGGCCCTGGAGGCAGGCTAATGAGGTAGATATACAAAACCCTAAGCTGACAGTTTAACTGTTTAAGTAGTGTATATAATAATTCAAGCACTTTTTAAGATATCCTTAGTTATAAACCTGTTTTTTAACTAAATATTTGGGCTAGGTTGTATAAGTGCTTATTTTCAGTTTACAATTATGGTGAGAAACAGCAACATTTTTTTGGTTCCTTATTTAGAATCTTCTCCTTAAAAGCTTTCATGGATCCCGAGCTGAAAAATAGATCACTGGTTGGTTGGTCGGGTTTTTTCCCCCCTGTGTTTTTGCAGAACTGTGTTGTATTACAGTGCTTTGCCAAAGGGGACCAGGCACCTGACCCTGGCAGATGGGTTGCAGGGCTTGAGTCAACCTCTCATGGGCCCAGTTTTGCCCATCACCTCCTGCATTGGCTGGAGCAGATTATCCAGTGCCTCAGTTTCCCAGATGATCTAAACAGATTTAATGTCAGTGCTGTTTCAAGCTCAAGGTATATGTGTTGTCAGGTATGTCGGGCACATCCTTTGTTCACAGCCATTGACATTATTGACTGCAGAGAAAAAAATGAGAAGTTGAAGTCCAGCAGCATTATATTAAAATTCAGGCCTATTATTTCTGGATCATACTCAGACAAGTCTCCCATTCAGCTATTGGGAAACATCCCAATTTAAAAAAGCATTTAAGGATGCTTTCCTGAACTGGTGACTAGTTTGGCTGGTGCTATAAAAGAATGTGATATGTGTGATCATATGGCGATTTCCCACTGCTCCACAGCATGCAGTTACCTGCTTGCTTTGCCCAGTGGTGTTAATTATTATTTTAGAAGTGCTGTTCTTCTTACTGGAGCAGGAATTATCTAGAGTGCTAATGACTGAACTCCTTTTTTTATTCACATTCTTTTCAGTACACTACAACTTCCAAAAAAATCAGGATTAAGTCAATCAACTGTCATGAAAGTTTGCCTAAGTAAGAATGGAAGTTTTAATCTGGTGTTTATGTCTGAAGAAAATTTGAAAGGTGCTTGCAACTTTGGAGTTTTTTTGTTCTAACATATTTCACTATGACCAGAAATATTTTTTAAAATGTTGTAATGTGTAAAAAGTGTGGGAGGTTTGGGATTTTTTTCTTGATGGCACCGTGTGCATGTGTCTATATTCCTATGGCATATTTGTGGCTTGCATTCAAACTATAGATTGATTCTCATTTCACGACTTCCAGCCTTTCCCCTCTTCTTTTGGGTTAGCACTTAAATGGCAGGGAGTTTGCAGTCTAAAAACATGGTATTTAAGGATCTCAAAAAGAGGTCTCAAAGCTTGATGTGAGATAATTAGGCAAACACAAAAATGAAGGCCAAAAACGGAGAAAATAGAGACAAGGAGAGTTCCTCGTGTGAAAAAAAATTTTTTAAAAAAGGCCAATAAATAAACAGGAGCACTACGAGCAAATCTGGAATATTAGAAAAGTTTCAGTGATTTGTTTTGGAAATTGAAAAAACAGTTTTACAAGTCATGTGAGCCTTGCAAGATGGCTAAGGAGGCCTAGGGAATTGTAGGGGATCTATTTTTGGGCTAATGCTGCACAAGACAGCATCTTCCCATGGTGGCTTGCTTGGCTTGGTCAGTGGTGAAGGTGATAGCCAAGAGCTACAGGTATGGAAAGCTGGTTGAAGTTTTTATCAGTTTACTAGAAGACGTAACTCTGACAGACAGATTCTTCAAAATCATCTGATCTCGGCAGGAGATAGAGTCCCAAGTCAGGGTCATAACTTGTATTTAAGCCCTGACATGTCACAGAGGTATGGTTCTAACACAGAGATATGGTAATCTTTCCTCCTCCAGCCCTTCAAACATTACCTTTTTTGCACAGCTTCTGTAATATTGGTAGCAGAGAGAGGTGGAAAGGATGCTGGGAATTGGCTTTTGTTGCAACTACTGCTGGCAGAAAATAAATGAAGTTTGTGCCCACAGAGCCCGCCAGCTCGCAGGATGACTTGAGTTTGCCCATGCTGAAGAATCATCTTGTGGAATGCAGAAACTGTGTTGTGTTTTGGAAAGTGGAAAGGGTTCAAAAGACATTTGTGTCCCAGTGAAGGTACAGTTGGAATTAAAGCACAAGACATCAGTCATGAACAGGGACAAATTACGGAGACATTCTCAGATGACTTTCCACATCATTCTGCCGACACTTCCTTCATTTCCGATTGAGTCCAAGAAACGTTGCTATTTTGGATGCTAACCTGTATTGAGTTTTCTCTCTCTCTTTTTTTTTGTGTTTTTGTTTTCTCTTTTCCTGTCTAGTCATAATTTTCACCAAAAGCAACATGTGAAGATGAGTTTTAGTGCATACCCTGCGGCTTGAGCACATGGTACATTATAGAAGTGCTAGCAGTCAGAGACTGTCAGGCTTACCTAATGGAATAACAGATAGAGGGTAGGAATAATAGCTCCCTTGTCTGCTAGTCTATTAATAGAGGAGCCATTAATATTGCAAAATGACTGGTAATAAGAATATTTTAAAGATGGGGTGAACCTTGGAGATAAATGAACTTTCATTGCTAACAGGATTGTTGCAGCATAAATGAAATGCTCTGAGACATGGCTTGTTTGGTTACTGGGCAGAAATATATTATCAACTGTTAGTTATTGTTATTTTTGTTATTCTGCTTTTCTAACATTTAGTCACTCTCTTTTCCCCTTAGCATCTATGTCCAAAAAACACACAGAACTTCTGACCTAGGAATATATTTATACAACATCACAAAGCTTTTCCATGGCAACGGACCTTGTCAAGCTGTCACAAACACCATAATGACAGACTTCCAAGCAGTTCCCAAACAAATATGGTTCTAAGATGCAAATGGAGAAAAATGCTTTTCAGAAGTGATATGTAGTTCTAAGCCCCTGTGCACTGAGATAAGGCACAGGTAGAGGAGCTAAGAACTAATTTTGTGCTGCTAAAACTAGTCGGAGATTGAATACCATTATTACTAGGTCTAAAGACACTTGCAAAACAAAGGAGAATAAAGGCTAGTTCTTGAGACCTTTTGTCACAAGGCTAAACATGACTGACCTCAGGCAATAGGACTTCTTAGATGCATAAAGACCACTTCTCAAGAGCAGAAAGCTTGGACCCTTTGAGTGATGAAAGAATTGACATTATAACTGGCATTGGCCCTGTGTATGCGTCCTCAAAAGTCCGCACAGAAGTCAATGAATTCTTAATTGGGCACTCGGATCTAAAAAACTAACTTGAAGTCAGATTCTGCCTTTGGGATGTTTTCTGCTTCTTGCTGAATTCCACTGAAGTCAGCAGAACCAGTCAAAATAAAGACATTGGGAAAAATATTATTTAGTAAGAAGGTGCAGCTGTGACTTGCGAGAAGTGGGTTTAGGCTATCCCTCCTCCTGATATTTTAGAAGTAAAAAACAGAGTATTTCTTAATGAGGTATTCTTGCAACTATCTGTCTGTCACTGAAGTACCTGAGCATCCGAAGTGAAGCCAGGTGATATTCTATATTAACACAATCACCATAACAATTGAACTTTCTCTTTTCTATAGGAAGTTTCTGTTTCTGTCAACCTGCTCTGAATACTCCCCAATAGTCTTACCTTGCTCCTTTCCTCCCCTCACTCACTCTCAATCTTATGCCTTCAGTCATGCTGCTTCCTAACACGTTCAACAGTCTCCATGACCTCATCTGTCAAATGTCCTTTTATTCTCTTCCAAATGACTCTTTAAAACCTACCTCTTCCAGTAAGCAAGCCTTCTACTTTTATCATTTATAATTCTGTCTGTCTTTTTATAATTCTTGTCTCTTTTTATTTTTTGCATTGTTACCAACAGAACTGGTAGTATCATCACTAGCTAAAATTGCCTGACATTTCCCATTACAAGATTTTGTTTTTAGTTGCTTATAATTTTGCAGCTTTAAATTACTTGGACTGAAATTTTCCATGCCAGGTGTCTCAAGCAAAATTTTTCTGGAAAGTTTCAGTTAGAATGGTTTCGATGGTTCTGAAAATGCAATTAAGGAAAAATGCCATGCTTTGGCCATCTGAAAGAATTCTTACAGGCACTTTGTTGAAAAGCACTAGCAGCGCCATGTTTTGGTGTTGGTATTTGAATGACACAATGAAGTACTTGCTTTGTGCCTCTGATCTGCCTCTAACTGCAGCCTCAGAAAACTGAGGCCTTCACTCCCAGAAAAAAGAGGAAAATAAAAACAAAATGAATAAGCATGTGCTTAATGGAGGCCTGTAGGAGATTAGGAGCCAAATTCTCCAACAAAGTAGGGGAAGGAGAGGAAAAAACTAGGAAATTCCAGAATTTATGTTGCTTCCATAGCCTTACTTAAGACCCTCACCCGGTGCATAAACCTTAGCGCATTGCATTTAGTTACATGATCACAAGCAGTTCTTGTCCCCACTGGGCCAGGACTGATTCTCTGCACAAGATAAGCCTGTGCGATCTGCACTGACGGTTGTTTGCAAACTCAAAAAGGCAACTCCTCCCTAGGAGCAGGCATGGGAATTCAGAAAGAGGGGGAAAAAATTGCTTGTGCTTTGTATAGTTGAATGCTTCCTGGAGATGAGGATTCTACCTCTACTCCTGCCAAAAGAGGGAAGATTTTAAGAGGTATTTAGCTGGATAGCTTCATGGAACATATTCAATACCTATTTTCAGTGAGTGAAACAGGGATTTTTGAGAAATTGGAATGTGATCATATATATATGAAGGCTACATCAAGGCACACACTTGAAAGAATTCTGAATTAAAACCACAGAGACTTCGTATCTAAGTTTTGCATGTTGTACTCCATAACTTCTAACCTTCATTTCAGTCACAAAAATGTATACTGAACTGTGAACCCTCCACAGCAAGGTAGATCAGGTAGATCTCTAAAGCCAGACAAGCCTCTCAGAAATGCTTCCAGTCTGAAATGTAAATCAAGTACAGCATTACGTTTCTGAATGATGGTTTCACTAAGTGGGGCAGCTCACACATGTAGTGTATGCATAAATGGAAAGGGATACTTAGGTGGGGAGCAAGTGGCATTGCAAGAACAGTGGGATGAATCCTTACCGCATAAATGATTTGCCATTTTGCTATATACTTCATCACGCCCATGTCAATTAAAAAAAAAAGTTGGAGAAAGAAGTAAGGAAGAAACTTGGCACCAAGGCAGAGTTCTCTAGCTAGAAAGTTTTTCAGAGCTTTCCACGAGATCCTGACTGTGCTGCATATGCAGTAAAACAACAGCTAGTAATGTTTGGTCAGAGCAAGAGCTGTAGATTAATAGATACCAGATAGTTGCCAAAAACTACTGTGCATGCATGACAAAGGTTAAAATAGCTCAGAAGGCTTTATTTCTGAAGTTGTTCTCTTTATAACATAATTTATTAGTCCTATCCTGTTAGCACTTCCCAAGAAGTAAAACCAACATCATCACGTTACAAGCTGAGAGCAAGAAGGATAATTAACCAAACAACTAAACTGTTTCCCACAATTTTTTTCAGACCCTTTATAATGGGATTTATGTTTCTGAAAACGCAGTCAAGGCATTTTGTCCCAAAGTGATTTAATTTTATTTTAGAAAATGTAGCATGGAACGCATCTCTGTGGTTCAAAGTCAGCTCCTCCTTTTAGGAAGATGCAGGGACTGATATACCTTTCATATCCACATTTCCGTCTACAGGAAGGTTTAGAGTTCACTTCAAATTAAGAAAAAGTAAGCTTGATGAAGGCAGAAGTTTTTTGAACCTTTGAATCTATGTCATAAATATTTCCCCTGTATCTCTTTTTGAGGATTAATTACAAAAACACTTTTTTTTTAAAGCTCTCCCCCCAAAATCCACCATCACATGAACTCAAAGCCGCGCTTTCTCTGTAATGTGGAACAAAGATTCCTCATAGATGCTGAGCATTGTGAGAGGGGTGGGTCTTCTTAAAGCAACTATTCCTG